>CAXIWW010000516.1:2500-30000 GCA_964036315.1 Acanthosepion esculentum | reverse complement strand
ATAAAACTCAGAAGGCGCAGAGAGACACTCTCTTGAAGTTGAGCATCAGCCATGCTGATAGGAGGCAGGGAGGTTCCTCTATGCTGGGTAAATGAGAGCAGTTTTATTTTTCATTTTTAAAATTACAAGCCATTTCCTGCACCGGTCAAGCACAGATTGGTGGTCCTTTTCAAGACCGACAGCCAAATTAACTTTGTCAGTAACACACACACACATATATATATATCCGTATATGTATGCACACATACATACACAAATATTTATACACACAAACACAGCTAAATATACTTCCAAATTTCTTGCCATGTGAATTGTGATATGTTGCTGAACTAACCCTAGTCCACTGCATAGAACCAAAAAATAATGCACATAAATGAAATTAAAAATTTAATGTGGTGAAAGTTCAAAAATGTAAAAATTATGCCCCCAATTTTTTCTGCAATGAGTTCCAATAAACAATCATACAGAAAATGGAATTATAAATATGAAAAACAAACTGAAAAACTAACAAAATCTTATTGGCTCATGGCTAATACACTTACAGAGCAAACAAAGCAAATCTGTTATATTAATGCAGCTTTTTACAGAATGGTCAACTGGAAAATAAAAAAAAATTGAATTTTGAATGTTTATTTGCTTGTGTAGAAAACATACATACTGTAAGCTTACGAAACAAACTCAGGTCAAGAAGATCTGTGAGGAATTTATCATGGACCAATTTTGCAGCTTCAAAATCTTGGATCGCTCCAATTTTATCAATGAGTATTTTGTGTAAAGATTCTATGACATCCACCTGCAAAAGATGAAAAATTTTCAAGTCTTCTTTGAATTTGTCTGAAAGTAGCCTTAAATAAAAAAATCATTGCTCAATTCCTTTGATCTACAATTACTTCTATTTAAACTTCATTTTCTGAAAACAAAGCACACATGATTGCTCACTCCAAACATTCAAGTTTACACAATCTCTGTGTATTTAGTATACTCCAAAAATGTAAAGTATATAAAATACAATTCAGATATAAGAAATAAATATTGAGAAAAGGCTGTTTAAGCCTTTTTTGCTTTCTTATAATTAAATGAATAAATATGTACCAGAAGTAATTTATCCTTTCGTAATACTAAAACACTCCATTGCTATTGAAGAACATTATAAATAGATTTCCCAAAATGCTCTGCGAATACATGTCAAAATAGTGAAATTTCCTTCAGTTTCAACTGTTTATATTTTAGGCCCTTTTGATAAAATTAGTATGTAAACAAAATTTAATATTTTCCCTTTATAAAGATACAATTCTTTTTCATGTGTGAGGATTAGATTTTATTCTATGTTGATTTACATTATGTCACTTTCAACAATGAAAATATTGGAAAACACATGCACAAAGCTGTCAATTTTCTTAGTTGTGTTTTAAAAACACAACTAAGAAAATTGTTGCATTCCAAGTTGTATCACCCGACACATCAAAATAATCCCATCTTAAAGCTATAAAAACATTCATCACATTAGGTAAGGTTTGAAATCGTCTTTTACAAAAAATTCAAGTTGAAACTTTTATTGGAAAGAAATAGCAGAGAAATTCAACTCTTAAAAAATGCCCAGAAACATACTTTTGTTCTAAGTAGGAGAAGCAGGTCAAAGAAAACCCCAAATTCCTTGCAATATGTAGTGATAAAGTTAAAAACTGTGATAAAAGGAATAGACATTTCAATGATATAATTTTTAATGGAAATTCATCTAAAGAAACAAAAGAAAGAAGAAAGAAAAGGCACTCATTGATTGTTTATAAACGAATTCAGGCTGTAAATCATAAGAGGGGCAGCATTCCAACTGTCCAGAAAGTCTTTTTCATCAATTTCATTAACTGTAATTTTATTCATTTCGGTTCTTTAGTTTGAAGATAAATGAGTTTAAAGCTTTCCAATAAGCATTTGTTTGAAGGACTGACCAATGCTTCATTTCAAGAAACAAATTTCTAAGTTTTGTAGTTATTACTCTCCTTTTTGACAAGGTACAAAATTTTCCAAAATTCTTTTCCAATGTTCTTAACTTAACATTCACTGACCAAATCACAATGACCAATCAGGTGATGGATGGCAAGAGAGGCTTTATTCATCCTCATTGTCCATACCACCATTCCCATCATAGCTAGTAAGCACAGAAGCACATATTGCTTCCTCTTGTCCAACAACAAGCTCACAATACAACAAACAGAACTGGCATCCAGGACAAAGAATTGTTCATGCAGCATGCAGACGTGTAGCCTTCAATAAGTTTGCACAGTGGGCATATGACTGGGCAGTGAAAGGTGTGCTCAATAGACTCCTCTATTTCACCACACCAGATACATTCTGGCAAAACAACCAGTCCCGCTTCAAAAGACTTTTTTGCCAACTCAGAACACATTCTGAATCATCATTAGTGAGGCATTGCAATCCAGGCATCCAAGGCCATATGGATGTCTGATCAAGCACCTCAATCATATCATTTTGAAGATCACTCCTGACTAACATCTGATATAATGCCTCTCTTGACAACAGAGAAATTAGCTTGTATCCAAGAAAGAGTTTTCAATGCATGATGGCATTTACAGTAGAAGGAGAATTTGTTTCGGAGCAAACAGTAAACATACACGCCTCAAAGGTGGGAAAGCATTTTTGGCATGTTCCTTCCAGAAGAAGATCCTGTTGTGACACTGAGTTGTCAGCCCATGGTCAATTCCAAGTCATGGCGTGAAACTGTGATATTTCTCCTACCAGTGTTCTGGGGTTGACTCTTAGTCACTGCCACCAACCTGTGTCCCAGTTGATCAGTGGTCGTCGCTGCCCGGCAGAATCCTTTGGTCAGGGTACCAAGTGGGATGGTCAGTCGATTTCAAACAGCTTCACAATAGATGCAACCAGTTCGACACCAGCTCCGTTGTTCTCAGCTCACTTCCAATGTCTGGTTACCAAAGTAACTACTTCGGTCTCAAGTCTAACCTACCCACGTTGTGATTTTGATCTTAGGTAGACAAGATCAATCAGGTATCGGGCTGTAGTGTAAGATGAGTCTAAACTGGAGGTGATATCGCACAAGTGTAAAGAAAAGAAACAAATAAAAACCCAAGAGGTTCAAATATGTTGAAAGAAACAAATCAACTTTTATCCGTCTGTTATATACAGGAGTGTGTGTTTTTCTCCCAACCACTTTCTTCGCAGAGTGACTACTTAGGCAAGTTCTGGTCTTCTAAGTCAACTAGTTTAGTTTTTAAGTGCTGGCTTAGCTTCATTTGTCAGTATAACTTGCTATTGGTAGGAAAGGTGAAGTCAGAGGTCATAGAATCTCTCAGTCAGCTTCTGTGAGACAACGCTCTGGTTCCTGCTACTTGAACTGCTGGGCTGAAAATTCTCAACTCAACTGGCAAACTGCCAGAGGGCGCTCGCTTATATGGACCCAACCAGAAACTGGTGCAGGGTTAGATGCAGCCTGGTTTTTTGGCAAATCCCGATTTCTGACAATGGACCTATTTGTTGTTTGCCTAGGAAAATTGATTTTGGGAAAATTAATTACTTTCCATTTTTGGGTTGATCTCTTCAGTCGTGAGGAGAGGTCGCAGGATAGCTATGCTCCCAAACTCCCTCCTTCTCACATTGGTACCTCATACCAATTCCTTTCAGTGGCCGTTAATGATTTCCCTGTCTTTCTCATCAAATTACCTCTGCCTATCACCATTGCTACCACTTGACCAATGGCGTCCCAGCCGTGCAGGTGTGGCTAAGCTGGCCTCATTAAAATTATAAACTAGAATTTTTGTTTACAAAATTCTCATTCTCACCGGCCAAAATTCTTAGAAATAATACATGGCTCTGTCTCTTAAAATCTCTGATATCTTCAAAGCTCCTGGCCACTTTGCATCTTCCTAACCTGTGCCTTTACAAACAACATCAATCGTCAAGGTCTGCAGGAACCCTTGGCTTCTTGGGGAAAAAAAAATCTCTTTATCTTCAAATCGGCAATTCTTTTGAGATATTTTCTCATGCCAAAATTCTATAATTAACACATGGCCACTTAAAATCATATCTTCAACACTTGCTTATTCTGTGTTTTTCTTGACCAGTACTTTTATGTCATCAATCGTTAATGCCCGCAATTTTGTCCACTTCGTGGAGTTAGCATCTACACAAACCCTTGGCTTCTTTAAGAAAAATATATAATGGTAATTCTCTCTACCCCATATCGGCAAATATTTCAGAATATTTTATCATGCCAAAGTTTTTATAATCAATATGTGGCCTCATCGACTGGTTGACTTCTAAACTCTTGCGATTTCGAATGATATATTGTTCTGGGGTTTTCTTTAACCAGTACTTTTACAAACATCATTAATCAATTGTCAAAAACTCGCATATGGCCTTTTTGTGAGTCCACTGTTTCCACCAATTCTCGGGTTTTTGAGAAGAGTAACTTTTTTGGAAATAAAATAAAATCTTTTTAATATCGAACAGGATATCTTTCGGGATATCTTCTTTCCATTCTCAGTAATTTTTGTTTAATTTTTATGTTTAATTAGTTAGTCAATTAGTAAAATAAGTAAATAGTGTCACACTGTATACACATTTGATCAAGGAAAGTATGGCTTGAATTTGGCTGCAGACAAGACAACCTCCAAGAAATGCCTTGGACTGATCCAAATTGATCAGTGCAGCTTCCTCATCTATGATCATGTGAACCAGGTGAAAGTTATCTTAGATCATCCTACCCTTTACAGCACAAGTTTGTTCACAACCTGCAAATGGTTCAGCAGGACTTCAGCCAAAATCTTTAACTCTGTGTTAAGCACCTTTAAGAACCAAAAATTACTAATCATGACCCCCCCCCCCAACCTCCATGTTTGTTTTTACATAGATGCTTCACCACATACCTGGTGAAACATCGGAAATAGATTCTCTTCTATACAGAAGTTAAAGGGCGTTAAAGGATGTTCCATGTCAAATCATCCAGGGCATCCTTACCTCTACAATTTTTCTGAAATTTAGTTCACGTGTTGACTATATTAAAATAAGACATTCCCCAAAATTTGAGCTTCTAATTCCAAAAATTGTCCAATTTACAACAATTTTTATTTTTCCCCAGTTTTGACCTTTTGTAATCTATTTTTGTCTGTAAAATTAGTTTTAGAGCTTCCCTACTCCTAAATGTTGGCTCAGAAAAGCTTTTTGGCCTGAGGAATCCAAAAATGCTATAAAAAAAATCTCAAAAATTAACCGATTTTAAGTTATTAATGATTTCTGATTTTTTCATAGCAAGATGAATAGGGGAGAAGAATCTCCATGTGGCAGTGCATCTATGACAAAAACATTTTTTATTATTATTTTACATATATTGAACAGTATTTGTACTAAAAAGATAGCTAGGTTATTTCTTAGTTTGCTCATAATAGAAGCTACAACATTAGTTAAATTTTTGCACTTTTTTTAATTTTTTTTTAGTGTTTCTTGAATAAGGTCTATATAGAGCAAAATAACTGTCAGAGTTGAATAAAAATAATTTGATGCTTTAACTAAACACTCATATGTAGCAAAATGTCAGGCTAAATACCTAAAAATGAAGAAAGAAAATTTAGCAAGAAATTAAGCTATTATTCTAGGCAGAAAACTATCAATTTATAATTCATGGGTAACAGCCTCAAGTACACTTCATAGGGCAAGTCTTCGCTGCCTGAAGTCTTCTTTCCTGACCTTCAACACTTCTCAGATTTTCTTCTGTTATGCAACCCCTATAGCTAGCAGCTTCAGTCACCTCAGCCAAATTGAAATAGTTGTCAAACCAAGTCAAAGTTTCAACAGCTTCTGAAAGTAGTCACAAAATTTCCCACATATGCCTTCATCCATTGTCAGATTCTTCATTCTGGCAATGTGACATGTATGATATGTGAAGTTCCACTGTACACAATTCTGTGGCCAAATCTTTGGCCTCGGCTGACAATTTTATCTAAGTTTAACTACTTGAACTTGGTCCTTCTTGTTAAGAAAAGAGGTCAGTTCAGCCTTAACTATAGTTACGTTATCACTATCTCCAGATTTCACAGGATCCTCTATTCTAGATTCTAGTGGCTCTAATCTATCTAGATTGTCGTCTGCTATAATCGGGTGAAAAAACCCTAATTATATCTGTGGCAAACGCACGTCAGTACAAATGAAATAGAGGCCTCAGATCACATGCAAACATTTTTTTTCTGTTAGCGGGACAGTTTGACATGCCTAGATATGGACCTCTCTGCAAATGGTCAACTATGTCTTTGTAAGATACATCATGCCAATAAAAGCAAGGGGAAAACCAGCAGTTGGCAAGTCTCAGGAAGTCAGTCCCATGGGCATTTTTATTCAAGTTGCTGTGGTTTCCAAGGCAGTGTCATTTTTGTTAACCAACCCCGCCACCCATTTCTTTTCCCTCTCTGCATATTACCTTTGTAGTTGTTGGAAGAGTAATTGGTTAGGTGTTTCCCCCCCAACCTCAACACTCTTGCCGTACCTTACAACAATATCATTAAAGTGCTCCCACCACTTAAACCCAAACACAGAACCTGTTTGTTCCTACTGTATTGTTTGCAGCTGGTCCTGGAAATCCTTCACGTTCAAAAAAGAAGTGTTGAATTTACAGTGCCCAGCCAATCTAGGCTTAGCCTTATCTAAGTTTATGCAAACCCAGACAAGCCTATGGATCTCACAATCTGCCTGCTGGATCTACAAAGACAAGTGAACAAGTTGCATCCAATGAATGACTTTACTTGCTAAGAAATATTCTTCAAATAGCTATCAAACTATACTGAAAAAAAGGTGTGGAATCTCCTTGGCAGAATACCATAACTGCTTGCAATAAGGTGGGTCTCTTAAATACAACAGATATTCATACTGAGGAGTTGGAGATCCTTAGTGAGCTGAGACTTTTTCAACTAGGATCTCAACCCTTGGTCATTCAAACTTGCTAACCAGGGAGATATGATCAATGCTTATTGGTGTTGTTCCTCCAACCTTGTATGGAGGGGTATCTGACCATAGATTTACACATGCATTTGTAGCAGGGTTGCCTGAGCAAATCAGGAAGCTGCTTCACACTTCCTCTCGAATGCATGCACTGGATGTCAACCAGCTATTAGACCGAGCTAGAGCCATACTAAAGGATGATTCACTGGCTGTGTAATTGATTGTGGTGGCCGCAAAGCCTGAGCAACTGGTTACAGACTCGACTTCTGCTAATGATACACAAAGCAATATCGTCTGCCACTCGGCTAGATATTGTTGGAGTCAACGAACTGGACAAAGTGGGAGCCAGTGAGGAGACAAAGCCATATGGTGCTATCGCTGTGACAAACTGAGCCATATATCACAGTAATGCCTGGGGAAATGGATCAGGGGAACAGATATCAGTGCCAGTCTCATTCCCCACTCAGATGTAAATGCTGCACTGCCTGTGGTCAGCATACTGATCAACGGGGAATGGTGTTCAGCTCTCATTGGCTGCTCTCGGTCATTCGTTAGTGCAGAGTGATGCTGGTTGTGAACTGGAGAGCATGTTAATATTCGCACTAACAGTGGCAACAGCAAAGGTTGATATCCTTGTGGTACATGACCAAACCTCTAGGCTTTGACTTACTTGCCGGAATATATGCGATAACTGCATACTTGACTAACCAAAAAGTGTATCTTCAAGTACATGTACATGAGTCACTGTGGCCGTATCAAACCATGATGATCAAGGGGAAGCAGTTTTGCCTAAACTTGTTGGAAATTGGCCTCAACATGGCACCTCTAGTCATGAAGATCATTATTGCGATGTGCAGTCACAGGAGGAGTCAGTTGGGAGAGCGACATTGGTGTACATTGATGATGTATATGTCAATGAGAGCATTATGTCTGTAGAACATGTCAGGGCAAAATTGGCCCAGAACATTTGAAGGATGGGCTTGATGCTTGAACTGGAATGTCTTCTCACTATGCAGGAATCTGGAACATCTTCCCGTATGTGGATGGCTGCATGTGGCAACTGGATTCATCAAACAGTGGGCAAACACAGTCACAAAAGGATGGGATGATCAAGTTGACGACATCTCCCCTCAAGTAGATGGGTGGAGAAAACTGTGGACACAGTGTGACAGGAAGATCATGCCCAGGTGACTGGTGTGTAAACAGATCTGAAATCAATGTGTGGGTCGATGCAAGCTCCTTAGCAACTTGGCTGAACTGGATGCTGCAATCAAAGGCCTCAATTTGGCTCTCCAGTGGCAGTTGGCTTCCCTCAACACCATAAGGCCCAGTCAGATAATGAAAGTATATCAATGCAGTGGGCATCCAAGAGTATGGCATACCACATATTTTGTAAAAAGAGTTCATCTTGGAGTCTGCATTCTGTGAAAAGGGTGAGATACTCGGCGACAAGTCACAGTGTTCAGCAGCAATTAGTTCCAGGCCTTTGAACATAGATGGGACATGTATTTGTGATTCCAATGTGCACATGTCCCAGCAGGAAATAGAATAACAGAGTGGTGTCACAGTAGTGTCAATAGGATTGTGGCCAAGACGAAGTGTAGTGTTGAAGAGGCCACCTACTGGTACAATGTAACCGCTAAAGATAATACCTCACCAGTGACTGCATCCATAAATCAAATCTACAGATATGAGTTTCAGCTTAAAGAGATTGATTCAGTACCTCCAACAATGTCTGAGGTGAGCCTCAACATGAACAAAGTGGGAGATCCTGTGTGGGTAAAGGCCCCACACAACCGGTGTACAACAACTTTCAGAAAGGATACTTACTTGCTGGACTCATTAGTCCACAGTCTTAGTGGACAAAATGCCCTGCCATGTCAAAGACCTTCATCCTTCTCCAAGTTTACAATCTTCAATAAATGGTGAAGGTATGTTTGACAGTGAGGATGAAATCCTTGTAAGTATGGATAGGCCAGATGATCTCGCAGAGGAAGAATCACATGGGGTCGAAGTGGAGGAACACAAACCAGTCCCACTTTGGAGAATCACTTGATGAAAGAGACCCACTCCAAGCTGTTGTATCTGTGCCCAGGAAATCAGTGGGAAGTGTGGTGAACATGTGTCAGTACAGACATAAAAGTGGTCTCAAATCATATGCGAACATGTTTGTCAATACCAGTTATATCCGGGTTTTCCAGTTAATAGTTTGGCATGTCTAGTTAGATATGGGCCACTCTGCAACTGGTCAAGATCTGGGTCTTTGTAAGATGACTCATGCCAATAAAAGCAGTTGGCAAGACACGTGTGAAGTCAGTGCCATAGGCATTTTGTTCCTCAAATTGCTGTGGTTTCTGAGGCAGTGTTATTTTTTTGTCACCTCCTGTTTTTTTCCCCTCTCTCCCTATTATCCCCATAGTTGTTGGGAGAGCAATCGGTTAGGTATTTCCCTCCAACTCAAGACTCTTTGCTTATATTACAAGACCGTCCTCTTATCTATGGCTTTTAATTGTTGCATGTCTACTATGAGACCATCTGGTTTGACGAGATGTGCATATTCCTTTGAACTCATCCACATCGATGATACAAGAAGAGGGTGAAGGAGGTGTTGGGTTGTTGTTCCCCTCTTACTTTCTGTTGTCTTTAATGGGAGATTTTGTCTACTTTGTCATATTCTTTGCTCTACTATTTTGGGGGTTTTGTCGATTTGCTTCTTTTTATGTCCTTTTTCTGGGTCTTGGAAAGGGCTTTCACCGCCCTGCAGACATCTTCCTCATCTATATGGAGCAAGGTAAGACTCACAATGATGTCAATGTAGGTTTTGGTAGCCTTGTGGAAAAGATTCCTTGCAGATTGCATGTTATTTTCACAAGTGTCAGAAGACTGGAACATAAGAATTGAACTTATGAACCTGAACTGTCAAAAAGAACACAAAAAAAAAAAAAAAAAAAAAAATCACAAATAGAAAAAAACAAACACCTAAGAATGACTGCTAAGAACATCTCCCTCCCAAACTTATAGACAAATCTCACGGGTGCATACTGATATTTCTTTTTAAACAATAAAACTATCATTCATTAATAATCACTTGACTGTATCATTTTTGTGTGTGAACACAATTCTTACTTTGTGATCCTTTTGCTTTATTACTGTTGCTTTGATTAGTTTTGACTTGCATATATAGTGTTTGCTTAGTATTATTTTGCCCTCTTCTTTTTCTTCTCATTTTTATTGTTTGATAATTTTGTCAATTACACTTAACCATGGCAAATTACTCCACAATTTTTACATGGTGTAAATATGAATTTTTTTATTGATGTTCTTCTGAAGAAAAAAAAAAAAAAAAAAAAAAAATAACTTCACTGTTGTGGTATGAATCATAGCAAGATGCTGTAAGTCATTAACTATATAATTTTTGAGGACACAATTTTCCTCAATGTTTAAGCTGATTGGATTTAATAATTATTGATTGCATTAATATTATTTTTCTTTATTTTCAAGACTATCTATATGACATTACATTTATAATGATATTTCACTTGTTTGATGCATCTTCATTTATACACTATTAAAATTGTCTTCTGGATGAATAGCATGTGTTCAAGAATTTTAAACTTTGAATGATCATAACTCAGTTGCTCATTGAGCTACCAAGATAAATTTAGTACCATTTTTCATGTTTTGTCAATCTCTCTCTGTCTGTATTAAACATTTTTTAGACATATTGAAAATTAAATTTTGTTTAGGATACCTATTATTGATAATAGAACTATTGCAGGAAAATTTTTGAAGAATTGCTGTAAACTCGAGTAAAGGGGATTTTTATTAAAAATAATCAAGAAATTACTTTTCAATATATATAATAATAATAAAACCCAAACACCATTATATTTTCTTCAAGACTTCAGAGACTCAAAAATCAAAAGCTTTTGTTATTAATATACAAACTCAGATAGCCTCATTACATAAAATACAACAACACAGTGCTTAAAAGTTTACAGCACTACCCATTCTCCAAATTGACTAAATGATCAAACATCAAAAAGTTTTCATAGGGATAAAGAACTTTTTAGCAAACAATCATATATCGTCATTATTAATTAATGATGAAGATGTCACAATAAACAAGAATGTAAGCATGAAATAAATTGAAAACAAAAAAAACAATTCTATAAACTCTGATGTTTGCAATAACCTACTAAAAATACATTAATACTGTTTCTGCACTAGGTGAATTAGTAGGCATCAGAAAGGATAGAAGAAAAGAAAATTGTTAATACTGGTCTGTGACACCTAATTAAATATGCACACATCAGTGAATACATGTGTGTGTGTGTGTGTCATTTAGGACTAAATTTGTACCTGAACAGAGTAATACTCACCTGTAAATAATATTGAAGATTATCAATAAGGAAGGCCAGGTGAGTACGCAGTTGCCATTTGGCTTCATTCTGACGTCCAAGGCCAAATTCTTTGCTTTGCATTTGAATTAACCAACATTCTTGCAGTTCTAACTGTACATAATGCACCCTCAGTAGAAATCGAAACACACGTTCGTATCTGAGAAAGAAAAAATTGAATAAAAATTAAGTGTTGAATAAGAGGATACAAAAGTAAAATGAAAAATCTCATAATTATGTTCTATATATGTAGACAATGTGTCAAAAAATTAAAAGAACTCAGCACAAAAACAGATCCAATTAAAAAAAAATGAAGGTAAAACATAACATTCATTCTTTTAACCAGACCGATCAAAGTTTCGCATTTTCAAGTACACAAATTTATAGAAGACAAATTTTAACACCTTATCAGAAAAAAATAAAAACTTTTGGATTTACATAATAAAACACGCATGAAGCAAGTAAATTAATAGTCTTATATTACTAAAATCAGAAAAGGTTAAACCATTTTCATAAATACAATTCAATAGGACCCATCAATAAAATCAAGAGACTTTTTTGCTGACAGCAAAATGAAAATACAACAGTTAATAATCAATTGTTGCAATTGGGATAAAGGGTTTATTAACTTGATGTGTTTTCCGTATTAAACCCCCCCCCCCAAAAAAAAAGATTGATTCGTTATGATTTTTTTAGATAAAAAAATAAATATGATAATCTGTATATGTATATTTTGCATGTAATATTGTGAACAGGTTGCAATTCTTGCTTATATTGCTTGGATTTTAGAACCAAAACAGAATTCAAAATGCATAAAAAATATATTAGTCCAGGAAATGGGCAAGTTACCAGGTTATGTCAGTGCTGTTGTCATGGAAACTAAGGGTTTTTGATTAATGTGTAGAATACATGGAAGCCTGTAACAAAAAATGTGACATTCCTTAAATAAAAGCTCTGAATAAATTAAATATTTTGAGAAAATTTCATTAAGTTCTACTTACTGGGGCTATAATGACTTATCTCAGTTATAAAATCTGTTTACTTTAATGACCTAAAATCTTTATCATCCTTTTCATCCAAGTCTCTTGAAAGGTCTGTCATATTTTGAAAGTGTTATTACCACAATACCATGCATTGTGCAAAAAAAAGAAATAAGGAATAATGATAATTTAAAAAACAATAAAATTCTCACTTTTCCAAAACACCTGGTGTGAAGAACATATGCAAAGGCCACACAACTTTGTAACTCAATCCTAAACAGTTCAAGATTGTACCACTAAATACATTATCTTGACTGGATGTATCTGAAGGAAAAACAAAAATATTTTAAATTATTGCTTGAAAATAGTTGCATTTATCTCTCTAATGATTCTATTTTATATTACTGTGTTACTAAATTAAAAACCAATTCCAGGAAAATGGTTGTATATAAAGTTGACAAACTGTATTAAAAAAAAGGGGAAAAAAAAAGAAGCTTTTTTAAAATTTACCGCTTATAAAAGGAAAACAACAAAATGTGAAAAAAATCAAAATAAAAAAAAGACTAGAAAATTAATGTTAATGAATCAATATATAATGATTACAACAAAATTGACAGTTCTGTGTGTAAGAGTGCTATAATCATATATAGTCAAACAAAGCCTAACTAGTTTGGCACAGGGTAACAATACAGAGGCACCCAGTGAGAACCAAAGTTACTACACTAGAAATGGTTTTCAACATTAACTTGTTAACCATCATTCTACCACTTTTCCCTCTCTCCTACACTTTTTCTTTCTCAGAGATATTCATCCACAAGAGCATATATATACAAAGAGGTGCTGAAAAGATCTTTGGTCAAATTTTTGGAAAGAGACTGGGCCAAGAACTTTTCAACATATACTCCTTGTACATGTGCACATACAAAATTGATTGACATGGTGTATATTAAAGAAATCTTTAACTGGTCTACAGTTATATGTTCCAGCCCTTTACTTACAGCTGCTATCAATAACCTATAATCATCTAAATAGAAAGACACTTTTGAAAGAAGAAAACCATGAATAAAATTACAAACACAAAATTGTTTAGGGACAAAATATCCAAAATACAAAAAGAGTACAAAGTAATTAAACTTGGAAAAAAGCAGAACAACACATTAGAAAAAGATTTTCAAAAGTTGCCTATCTATAGAATATATATTCAAATATTCAATGAGTTGGTCTAGTGGACCATTACTACAATGTAATGAGTTCACTAAATGATTATAAAGTGGCAAATACTTTTGTTTTAATGAAGAAATCAGAACCAAGATGTGTTATTTTCTTCTAGAAACAAAAATGGAAACCCACCTGTGTCTGGCCTACAGGTTAAGTGAAATTTCTGAAGATGGGCATCATTCTCAAAGCCTATGTTCCTGATAGCTGTTTGGTACAAGATGTTCAGATCTATGAAAATCAATAAAAAGAATATTACAAGAGATGGAACAAAGTGCAGGTAATTCAATACTCATGACTAATAATATAAATTAATTTTTTAATTAACATCAATGGAATATACAAAGTTCCATATATTACCAACATGCAAAAATTATCATAATTTATGTGTATAAATCTATGTGTATGAATTATTTGTGTAAAGTGGGTGTAAAATACAAAATAATAGTAATGCAATGTAATGTATAAAAGATCAAAATTTGTGAGAGTATCTGCCGGAAACCTTGAAAATTGTGTGCAAATATGCAATATTACGTAAGTATATACAATTTTATCATTTGTATCTAAACATGCACCTAATTTGCCCAACTGGGCGATCTTGGCTTACCGAGATAATTTGCATATTAAGATTTAAACTTTTTAAAAAATAACTGTATTTTGTTATTTATTTTTAAGATTTTTATAAATTGCCTATTCAAATATAGTTACTTTCTACTCTGAGAATAAAGCAATGTTGAGATTTTAATACATTATTTTGAAAATTTAAATTTCTGAAATATTTATATTTTAAGCCGTGTTCAT
This sequence comes from Acanthosepion esculentum, assembly GCA_964036315.1. Classification (NCBI taxonomy): domain Eukaryota; kingdom Metazoa; phylum Mollusca; class Cephalopoda; order Sepiida; family Sepiidae; genus Acanthosepion; species Acanthosepion esculentum. The sequence continues at coordinate 15,641 of CAXIWW010000516.1, read as the reverse complement.
AAAATAAGTTACACAATTCATTTAATAATAGATTTATTTTTTTAACTGAGTTTATTTAAAGAAAAAGTATTAATTTTATTAATGTTTTTTCATAAACTTTTTCTTGTGGATAACAAATCCATATTACTATACTATACTTTTGTGCTTAACATTGCACATACCATATATACTCACATATCATGCAACTTTTGAAGACCTAATTTTTAAGGGGGTCACATCATACATGAGATATATACTGCTGGCCCTGGCTATGCCATTAACCAAACTATATATCCATTTACCATAGTCAAAAAGTACAGCTGTATTTAAAATACACATCGTGCATTACACAAGCATATACAGAACACATCACATCTAAAATAAACAACTAAAATTATATTTAAACTGCTTTAATTACATCAATTTTATTAATAAAATTTTACAGCATATGCAACTCTTTCAAAGAAACAACTGTATCTGTGTAACAGGGAGATTTTGGGAACCACAAACAAACACACATTTTTTTTTTTTATTGAAATTGGAGTAGATTTGAACAGCGGAATTAGATCAGAACAATTTTGTTTACTGATGGGATTCTGATCTAGCCCATTTGGAATTGGGTCATTAGGAAGACAATGGAAGATGATCGAGATAATTTTTATCGGTTAAAATTTGAAAGAGCTTACTAAGGCTATGAGGAACTTTGAAATTCACTTGATTTTGGGTTGAAGGCAGCACTCGTGATAATTGCGTGCAGACCAAGGGTCGATTTATGATCAGCCAGGTTTATCTATATAAACGCACACAGAAATCTGTTGACAGAGTGGTTGGCTCGTCTGCTGTCGAGTGCAGTCAAGATGGGTATAGAGAGGTCAGAGACTGAAAGTGACGTCAGAGATTGGAACCAAACGCCCGCTAACATATTTTGTTGATATAAGTACGAAGAAGCGAATTACTCCTCCAACAATCTAAGACTGCTACTGCTGCTGTTATATCTCGTGCAAGATATAATAAACAAAGTAAACCCCGAGTGTAGGTTCAATAATAACTTTATAATCGGATGTAGTACAGAGACAGAGTCGAGAGTATGCTAACCTCAATAGCTGTTACAAACGAAGTCGCTCCTACAAAGGAAGTCTGCTCTCACGACCACCTGCTGTGGTCGCACTTTATCGGCAACAGTCCGTCCATCATCGTGACTGGGGAAGTTGGGTTATACCATCACAACACCTCCCCCCGAAGCCGAAATTCTCACTTTTGAAAATTTCTGCTTCTAATATCGTCTTCTTTTTGGATCCGGGCTAAAATGCTCCACTGGTTTTCTTTCCCGTGTGCTCCTTCTTTTAGTCGTCACAATTAGATCCTTTTTTGGCGAAGATAATTTTCGCTTTTCAGCTCGATATTGCGATACCGGTTCATATACACTATTAGGCAGTGTCATGTTAAAAGCATCGCATAACACTTCTATCGGAATTTCTTCTTCGCTTCTTTCACTTTCTTCACCATATCGTGGTCTAATCTGATTGATGTGTCTTTTACACATAAATTTTTTACTTTTAATCGTGTAGATCACTTTACCAATTCTTTTTTGGATTATGCCATCCATCCAATAGCTTTTTCCACTTCGAAAATTTTTGAAAAAAACTTTGTCTCCTGAAGTGTACTTTTTTATGTTGACTTTTTCCTCTTTCTTAGCAACGTTTTTGTTTTGATAGGGTAACAATCTATCGAAAATTGATCTAATTTTCCTTGCGAACATAATTTCCGCCGGTGACATTTTCGCATCGTTGTTCTCATTAGGACTTACCCTATATATTGCTAAGAACTTCTGAATAGTTCTTTCTTCCGTGTCCATACCTTGATTTTTACGTAAAGCACGTTTAAAAGTGTCAACAAATTTCTCGGCTTGACCGTTCGACCTGGGATGACCCACTGGTGTAGTTATGTGTTCAATGTCTAAGGCAGTACAGAAATTCTTAAACTCCATACTTGTGAACGCCGTACCATTGTCGCTAACTAGTGTCCTGGGAACCCCGAAACGACTGAAAATTTCATCCAATGCACTGATGGTGTTCCTAGATGTAGGATGCTTGCACTTGACTACCTCAGGCCATTTCGATAAAGAGTCCACCAACATCAAATAATAGTACCCATTAATTGGTCCAGCATAGTCTATATGTAGACGTGCCCACGGCAAATCCGTTTTCGGCCAAGGATTCATTTTGACTGGAGGTGCCCTTGCAGCTAATTGACAACCTCTACATAGTCTTACAAAAACTTCAATATCCTTGTCCATTCCTGGCCAGTATACGTAACCACGCATGAGTGATTTCATCAGAGACATTCCAGGATGACCGGTATGAAATTCTTTCAGTATATCTGTACGTAGAGATTTAGGTATAACAATTCTATCTGCGTACATCAACGTGTTGTCGCAAATTGAGAAAGGTGAAATCTGAGTTCCCTTTTTCTGTTTTTTTGTTCCATCTCGTCTGGCTCTTTAAATTCACAATATAGTGATCTTTTTCCGCTTCTTTTTTTATTTGGTCCAAAGTTACCGGCAATTCCCTGACTGTATTCAACAAGAGACCTGATATTTCTTTTTCCTCAGTTAATGCTGCTATAACCGTCTCTTCTAAAATTTCTTCCTTTTTGGGAATTAGCCTTGACAGTCCATCCGCATGCCCATGTTCTTTAGATTTGACGTATTCCATCCTAAAATGGTAATTAAGCAGGGTTACACCCCATCGCCGTAAACGATTAGCTGTATGCGTAGGAATGCCTTTTTTACCTCCAAATATTGTAAGTAACGGTTTATGGTCCGTTTGAAGTACAAATGATCTACCATATAAAAAGCGATGGTATTTTTTAACCCCGAACACAATCGACAAAGCCTCCTTCTCGATCTGGCTATAATTTTTTTTAGCCGGAAGAAGAGTCCTCGACGCGTGCGCGATCGGTTTAGTAGTGCCATCTTCATATTTGTGTAGCAGTGCAGCCCCCACTCCGTATAAACTTGCGTCAGTTGCCAGGATGATCTCTTTCTCAGGATCATAATGTGCTAAGGCGAGATCTGAGAGTAGGCATTTTTTTATTTTCTGAAAAGACGTCTCGCAATCTTTCGACCAAAACCATTTCTTGTCTTTTTTCAACAATTCGTTAAGGGGGGCTCTTAAATCATACATTTTAGGTATGTAGATTGCATAATATTGGGCCAACCCCAGAAACGATTGTAGTTTCGCAACTGTGTCGGGTGCAGGCATGTTCTTAATTGCATCGGCTCTCTGTGGGTCCGGTTTCCTGCCTTCACTGTCTATCACCTGTCCGAGGTATGTAATTCTTTCCATGAAGAATTTACACTTCTCGTGGCTTAATTTAAAGCCAAACTCTTCTAGTCTTTTAAATATCGCTCTGATGTGCATTTTATGTTCTTGAACATTCTTACTTTTGACTAGAATGTCATCTAAATAGGCGGTACCAAACTCAAGGCCTGCCAGCATAGTGTCCATCACCTGTTGGAACAAAGCTGGGGCGACCTTTAATCCGAAAGGAAGCCTATTTAGCTTATAAATACCTTTATGTGTATTTATGCACAAATATTTTGAGCATTCGTCACTCACTTTAATCTGCAAGTATGCGTCAGACAAGTCGATTTTTGAAAAAATCTTACCGCCATTCAACTTTGAAAAAATATCTTCTGGTGAAGGTAGTGGATAACTGTGATTTTTAAGGCAATCGTTTAACCCTGTTGAAAAATCTGCGCACACTTATTTTCCCGTTTTTCTTCTTAACGTAGACTGTGGGCGAGGCCCAATCAGCATGGTCAACCTTAGATATCACTCCAATTTTTTCTGTCTTTTTGACTTTTGGGTTTTTTTGAGTCTTTACGTGTGGAACAGTAGCAACACTTTTTTCCTCAATTTGTGTATTATCCCTTTTTACGTTTATGAGACGTTTGCATTCTTCGGTGACCCTTTGTAATGTTATGTTCGAGTCTTGCTCGACCATTATTAATATTCTCGACCAAATTTCTTTATATTTAGGATCAGTTAGTCCTTGAAGAAAAATTAGGCACTTGAATACATCTTTGGAAATTTCTTCTAACTTGAATTGTTCAACCAGAGAGTTCACTGTTCCCGCGTATGCCAGAAAATCCTCATTATCTGTTTTAACGATGTTTAGACACCTGTATCGCGTGTGAAACAGACTATTTCTTTCGTCAAATATTTTTGACAGAATACTTATAGTTTCTTCAAACGAAACTTCTTCTGGTTTTCTGGGCAATATCAAGTTTGAGTACTTCGTGTTCTCGTTTGTCCCTAGTTTCTGGACTAGTAATGTTACTCGTTCCTCATCCGACCAATGTTGACATCTCTTGGTAAATATAGTTTCGAAACGTTTAAAGTATGCTGGAAATGTAATGCCCGAATCAGGTTCATATATAAATTCGGATAATGAATTTGCTATTCCTTCGGCAGAAAAAACAGTGTTTTTTCTTTCTCCAGTTGACTGTTTCAGAATTTTTTCGAGACTTTTTTGCTGTTGTAATATTTGTTGTTGTAACTCTTGGTGCTGTAGTTGTTGCTGTTGTTGTAACTCTAGGTGCTGTTGTTGTTGCTGTTGTAAGCTTGTACACAGCATTTTAGTCATTTCGACTAATTGCTCCATTTTTTTTTTTTTTTTTTTAACGGTTAACAGACAATTTACAGCCGTAATATTTTTACAACCCGTACTTATTACTTGAATAACAAATTATTAGACCGGCTTGCATTTGAGTCACGGTTTAATATATACTTTTCAAATCACAATTGAACAGTAAAAATTTTCTTACTTTTCAAAAAGTTTCCTTTTGCCTTGTGACTCCGCTTTCGAAATCCTATTCGGCGTCAACTGATATGTATATATAATTTTTTTTTTCCCCAAGTAAGTACGTTGCCAGCAAAGTTTTTTTTTTTTTTTTTTTGGTGAAGTTCGTTCCACAATTTTCGTCGCCAGCTGTTATAGACACTGGTAATTTTTTTTTATGATTTAACGTGAAATTCGTTTCTTCGAATCGTTCGTCGCCAGCTGTTATATCTCATGCAAGATATAATAAACAAAGTAAACCCGAGTGTAGGTTCAATAATAACTTTATAATTGGATGTAGTACAGAGACAGAGTCGAGGGTATGCTAACCTCAATAGGTGTTACAAACGAAGTCGCTCCTACAAAGGAAGTCTGCTCTCACGACCACCTGCTGTGGTCGCACTTTATCGGCAAGTCCGTCCATCATCGTGACTGGGGAAGTTGGGTTATACCATCACAACAGCTACTATTATTACTACCAATGGAAACGGAAAAGTTGAACAAGCTACAATAATCAAAGAGTTGCATTTGGCTCGTCTGTCGTTGAGTGCAGTCGAGCTGGGTGGAGAGATGTCGGAGATTGAAAGTGAGCAGAGTTGAATTGAAGGCTCGAAGAAGTACGAAGAAGCAAATTACTCCTCCAAAATCTAAGACTGCTGCTGCTACTATTATTACTACCACCGGAAACAGAAACGTTGAACAAGCTACAATAATCAAAAGGTTGTTTTTGGGCTCATCTGTCGTCAAGTGCAGTCGAGCTGGGTGGAGAGAAATCGGAGACTGGAAGTGACGTCAGGAATTGGAACAAACCCCCGCTAACATGTACTGTTAATATAAGTACCGATGCTTCTGCTATCATGAAGATTACTACTACCACCGAGGAGGAACGCAACTATAAACTTTAAGCCGCACACAGAAATCTTTATCTCTCCATCGCAAGAGTCGTATATCATTCTGAGACGATTTCACAACAAGCTAATCACAACCCACTCTCTTTCTGTCTAGAATCTTGTGTATGAGTTATTACATCAATTATTTTCTTTTCTGTAACCCGTTTCTTTTCTGTAGTATTCTTTTCTGCTATATAAAAGACATTAACAATTCAACCATTGAATAGTTGTTTGTCCAACTTTCTGCAGATATATATATTTTTTTTTTTGGTGCATTCTAAATTTTTTAACCCAGACTCTCCAGCCGTGTCTACATCTTCAGTCGACCGTGAATGGATGAACATCACTTCTGCTTTCTGGATCAAACCAAACACAATGTGGGCAGGAAGCAGGATTAAACCAGTGGACCGGTCAAATGATCTACGGATGCTCAGGGGACCTATGGTCACTCCCTTAAGTTCGGTTAAGACCGAGTAGACACCTCAACCCAGATGTCGGAGGTAGAGGGACTGGGGCGAAAGTGTTAGATCTGTTGCAGTTTACATCAAAATAAATCGGGCATTACTTTCAGAGCTACAATATGTGTTTGTATGTGTGATAGCTTTTCACTTAATTACAAGAGTAATCATCTCTGCTGTTCCTGGCTCATAGGTTTCTGCTATGACTTCTAAAACTGGAAAAGTCTTTAAAGGCCCTATTATGCTGCTGAAAAACAAATTTATTTTAGATACTTATTTGTTACAGGTTTTCATTACTGATATTATATGCCTTCCCATACCTGGTGAGACCAAAATTGTTCATGCTTATGAGACAAGTTACAAATCATATCCTCCTGTAGATAAGCTTTCGATAAGCAAACATGACCACATTCTTCACAAATCCACTGAGACAATGCAATCTCTCTAGTCATATATTTTACTTTGATGCATTACAGTTGATGCATTCTTTAGTAAGAAGAGCAGTTCCACATAGTAATTAATTGGGTTTCAAAAGAAAAATATATCCTTTTTATATGTTTGAACAGGGTAAAGCCCTTAAGCCTTATACACATTTTTTTTTCTTTGAAAAAAGAGGATGTATTTTGCTTTTGAAACCAAATTAATTGTTCACTCACAAGTAATTTACAATCGCCTAAGGAGATGCATTGGTACGTGTCGAAAAACGACTGCAATTGTGTAGCAATTTTTACATGTTTATTTAATATCCTATATATATATATATATATATATATAGTCATCCACAGACAGACTGTTTTGCTGTTTCACAGCTCATCAGTGTGGCTACATATTCGATTGCCTCAAGCTGGGATTATGAGTTGGGATCAAATATGGATTGGAATCTGATAAAATGATAAGATAAGGAACAAATAGGAAACATTTATCAATCTAACATGTTTCACTTTTATTAAAACTCCATCAGAGAATGAGATATGGTGAAAAAAGAAAGAAATTCATAATTAATCAATGAAAATCAAACAACAAAAAAATAAAAATACCAGAATTTTATCTTTTTCTCCATATCTCATTTTCTGATGAAGCTTTACTTTAATAAAAGTAAAATATGTTAAATTGATAACGTCTTGTTCTTAATTTTATATAGTAATTGTGTATTTGGGCAGCAATTCTTATTTTATACAAGTTTCATTATGACAAAGTACTGCAATTAAGCTTTTATTGGAATTTAAATTGAGAATCACAAATACAATATTTACAACACATTCCAGCCCATTTTCCAATCCTCACTCCAACCGTTTTCCTTGCCTTCAAAACCAGCTCCAAAAGCCTTGATTCTTATCAGAGATAACATATTTTCTGACTAATGAGAGAGCTGTAAAATATAAAAAGGAATTCCACCACCATTATTCTTTCCATGGTGTCTGGGGAAAACTGCTCACATCTTGTGGCTCCCAAAACCTTGATTCTTATCAGAGATAAGAATATATTTTCTAACCAATGAAGGGACCAGGAAATTTGTATAACAATTTTAGAGGAGAAAGTCCCTGATACTTCTGAGCCTCCCGAATCTCTATAAATTTGGAGATTCTTTGGCTATTTGGCAGTGAGGAAGTGACAATCGTCCGAGAGACAACAGGTCAATGACGGAAAAGCAGAAATCTTCACTGTCAGCTAGAAAGAGCTACCTACTAAAAGGCTGTCAAGAAGGAACGTCTGCCAACTACTAAAAACCAGTTGAAAGCTGCCTCCTTTCACCTACAAGACTTCTGTCATCAATGTACGAACTCATTCAACTGCAAAATTCGTATCTTCCAACATTTTCCTACTCTGCAAGAACTCTAAACAAATCTCTGAGTGTTTTAACCCTTAACAACCTTCTACTCGCTTAAAGAACTTTCAGGTGTTCAGAGAAATATTTTGAGCAAGCCTTTTTTCTTTTATGAACATTTTCTCTTTTAAAGTTAAAGGACTTTTTCTTCTCCCTTTCTTTCTCTCATAATTGTGTTTATCTATTTACCATTTTTTGTACATGTAAATAAACACTTTCTTCTTTTATTGTTACACACCAAACAGGAGTTTTGAGTCTTTCTTAAAAAAAAGAAAAAAAGAGAGTTTGCCCACTCTAATCTTGCTGTTTTTATTCAATTTTTGTCAAAATCTTTTAACCTTTCATGTGTGAAAGACATGACAAATTTACCACACTTTTTATTTAATTTTTCTTGTGTCCATATAAGTGGTTTCTTTTCAACTTTATGTCCACAAAAGAAAACACATACAAACACAAGAAAAATTAAATAAAAAGCTTAATCACAGTACCTTGTCAGCTGTCTTTAATGAAACTATTTAAAATGTATGTGTGTCCATCTAGCCCAAGTAAGGGACAAAGTGCAGTGTTACTGTTCACATATTCACCTAATGTCCAGGATCAAGGAACACTCAACCACTAAAATCCAATCCTCAGGCATTACAGGTTGTCACCCATGGTCATCAGGCGGTTTCCTTTCATGCAGAAGATACAATTCGTATATAGTACACCCTTCTGATAGGGTAAACAGAATTACAGAAGTATAATTTCATCAGTTCTGCTATAAAGCTTACACAGCTGAAGTTTTAGAAGAAATAAAACACTATTTTTAGAAACATTATGCTGGGTGAGTTTCATCAGTAAAAGTTTAGTAGAAATTATATAAAAAGCTATTTAAATCACGACAATATCAAATTTATTACATACATGCACACATACATGTAACTGCCATCCAAAAATGAGCTTCGGTAATGACTTCCTTCAAACTTACCATGTTCCGTAGCTGCTGTGGGCATAGTTTTCAGAAAGGGATGAGCAATATCAATGAATGCTTGATACAAATCTCCTCTCCCAAAAAGGAAAAAATCTTTTAATAATTTCAATTGACCAAATAGATCTGCCTCTACAACAACCAACACCCAAAGTTGCTGTAAAAAATAAAACCTTTTTTAAGTTTATTCATTTAATATAAGCACTAAGACAAATTATTAAACATTTGAAATTTCTTAATATAAATAGGATGAAATACCATATTTTTTGCAATGTACAATGCCTTTAAACTTCATTGCAATTTTGTTTTGGCTTTAGATGAATCATATTATAAAATAATCATCAACCATCATTTATAATAAAAATTTAAATTGTTCATCAATAATTTAAAAATGTGCACAAATATTCTGTCACTTCATCAGAAGTATCAATTTGCAATAAAAGTTATATAAATGATCAGGAATTCTCTGTAACTGTTGATAACAACTCGCTGTAAGTTGTGTAAGAAAAAAAAAGTTTTCATTATGCTTTATTATTATATGTAAAATAAACTAGCATACATTGTAAAAAATATTGCTTTTTAAGGATTCAACATATTTTAATTATGGCAAAATTGAACACCAACAAAGTTACTGCAAAATGAAAATAAAAAAGAATACAGCAGCAGTAAAAGTGATATTAGCAATGCACAAAATTTGTTCAAATAAAAAAAAAAATTGTAAAACTTCAGCTAGACTTCGCTGTGTTAGTTTTTAGATCCAGTAAGCGAGGTGTTGTCCATATATTCATGGTCGACTGGGGATGTGGAAATGGCTGTGAGAGTTGGTGCAAGGAAGATTAGATTGTGGCAAAATAAAACAAGAAATAATATCTGCAGAAGCCGGACAACAATGGGGGAAATATTGACGTCGTTTATATAAGAAAATAACATCAGAACAGAGGTTACAGGTAGAATAAAAACATTTAACATAAATGAAAAAATAAGAGAAAAAAACAAAATGCATCTAGCGAATTCCCAACAGAGAGAGGGTTTGTGTGTGATAAACGTGTATTGAATCGTCTGGGGTAGGTTTATAACTAATAGTCCAGTCTCATACATACTTCTCAGAACAAGGGGCAGTCTTCTTTCTCTGATCCAAAATTCTCCCGCAAATCTCTCAACTCACTGCGACGAGTCTCGCGACTCTCGACGACAGCCTCTTTCCCCCGACTCTTCCTTATTAGCAAAATCTTGAGTTAATATACAAGGTAACCAAAAAAGTTCTGTCCGTTTTTTGATTAGTCATTGAATGAAGTTGAAATATATATGAAATGCGTGTAGCAATTGTTTTGAAATTTGAACAGCCGAAAGTAGGAACATCAGACGTTATAGAAAACACGCACACCGTGCCCGGCCATCAGTTATAAGCCAGACAGCTGTGAGAAGGATGGAAGTGTCTAGAGATCTCGTTTGAGGCTGTTTGGTTTACGACTTCAAAGTGGGCATATCAGCAGCTGTATCAAGTCGCCACACATGTCAAGCGTTTGGGGATAGTCCTGTGGATGAACGTACTGTAAGGCGTTGGTTTCAAAAATTCAAGTCGGGAGATTTGTCTCTCCATGATGAGACCCGCAGTGGACGACCAAGTGGTAAGACAGTTCAACGTTTCCAATGAAACAGACTTCACCTGCACCGCCTAGGTAAGACGTACAAACTGAGCAAGTAGGTTCCGCAAACGCTGTTGGAGGTCCACAAGAGACAACGAGTGGCAGCGTGTGTATCGCTGCTTTCTTGCCACCGTACCGCTTCCTTATTCAATCGAGTGCTTACTAGTGATGAAAAATGGGTTCTGTATGAAACTCCCAAGCATTCCAGACATTGGTTGTCTCCTCAGGATGCTGTCCCTCACACCACAAGACCGCCTATGCACCCACACAAGATTATGCTTTGTGTCTGGTGGACAGGTCGTCAAGTGGTTCATTATGAACTGCTACCAACGGGCCAAACGGTCACTGGAGACCTATACTCGCAGCAATTGAAACGTGTGCAACAGGCATAATCATCTTCATGGGAAATCCTTCACCAATGAAGCAGACTTGTGCAAAGCCCTCACGGACTTCTTGCACCCCCTCCATGTTCTACCGCAAGGGCATTGAACAGCTGGAGACACGTTGGCAGAACATGCTTGATGCCGATGGTGATTACTTCGAAGACTAAATATAAGTTACACATACTGTGAAGGGTTTTCTTTTTTCCTTTAAAAACGGACAGAAATTTTTTGGTTACCTTGTAGAAAAAGGATCAGCTGATCACAATTGACCCTCGGCCCAGCATGCAGCTACCACGAGCCTCAACTAATCATGCGAATTCCAAAGTGCCAAAAACTATCCCTTGACATTTAAACCTATTCTCCAATTATTTACCTTATCTCAATCACGAGTTCTTCTTGTCTCACCAAAATTATACTTTGGGATATCTAAACATTGATTCAACCTTTTAATCAAAACAAATACTGTTAAACAAAACTAAGTATCTCACCCATCCCCATTGTTTACTAGTGACCTAGGTTTAAAACATTGCCTCCTGCCGTGAGATCGTGTTTCTCATCGGTAAACAAACATCTTAGCCCAACTTGTACTTTGATATATACACACTATTTACATTTCCAGTCAATAAGTTATATTTGCGTGTGTGCATTCATGTGGGGGGGGGGTGTATGCCTCTCTGTTACACTTGATACTGTGTTTTCAAAAGCCAGCAACTAAAATTTTATTTTTATTGTGAATCAGGAATTCAATCTTGTTCAGTTCAGTTAATTTTATAAGACACTCATGAAACAAATCTTATTAAAATCATTATAGTCACATTGTTTAAAGAATCATCACAGAGTATTTTTGTTTTAATTCTTAGAGTAACAAATTTTAGCCAAGTAGATTATATTAAGATATCCCAATTCATGAGTGAAATAGAGACTTCTGCGTAATAGCAGATATCCCAACACTCAGCTTACAGCCGATGAAATTCTTAACTAAACACTAAAAAATGCATATATTCAACTTGCCGTGTTATTTCATTCAATATCTCCATAAAAACATAATGCATACCAAATAAAAGCTTATTTCATGGTTTTTTGTTTCTATCTTATTTATTTTTATATGTACTACAGTGTGCGATGAACATTACAGTTTGCAAATAGAGACATTTTGGTGATTTCGCAAAATTTTGGCCATTTTTTTCACTGACGGCAGTTTAGACTTCCTCAAATTTTGTAATATGCACACTCCGCAGGGTTTATTACAGTTTTGGTAACACATCAGTTTGAAAGTTAACATTCTAAGCTTCATTTTCATATATTTTATATTTTTTAATTTTAATATGAAGTTTGTAAACAATTAAAATGAAAAGTTTGATCGTAAAATTCAAATACTTGTAAAAATAAAAAAACAGAAAATATATCATTAAAACACTCATTTAATAATCTATGAAACTAAATCAAAATCAAATATGAAACAATAGCTCCATTTTGTTTGTGTGCGATTATGTGTAACCATGTGCAACTTGCTCGGCCATGATTTCAACTCCACGCGAGACTCAATACACAGCGTCAACACGGACACAAAACAATCGACCAGCATGTTTTCTATGGACAAAATTTTCAAGAAAATTGCTAAGAATTTGTTTTAAATATTAATTTTCTATGATATGTAAAATGTAAATGGGATTTAAAAACCATTTTCGTCATAAAAAATATGAAACAAAAATAGATTTGTTTACTTTATGCTCAGATTCAAATAAAAAAAACGTAGGACTTATTGATCGAAAAATGTTCATATTCAAAGAAGGAGATAAAAAAAGACATTCTACAAAAAAATTCTAGAATGTCTTTTATGTTTTCGCAATATTCTCACAATAATTAACAGCATTTCAGTTACCAAGTAACATTTTGTTTAAAGTTACCCCTTCAAACAATTTTCTTACTTTTTAAATTATCTAATGAATGGATTTTAATTACGATTTATTGCTATCTAGATACAAATTTATGATTTAATATTCATTTTCCTAATTTATTATTATTTCTTAGTAATATTTATTTCATGCGGATTATTAGTAATCATTAGTGGGTATTGCTTGGCGTGTGTTATGCTTCTCTCTTTCTACAGTCCAGAAATTGTACATGTTGAGTCAGGACTGTACTTGT
>CAXIWW010000515.1:7500-39855 GCA_964036315.1 Acanthosepion esculentum | reverse complement strand
CCTGTATCTCTCTCATATATTTTCTCTCTCCCTGTATCTCTCTCATATATTTTCTCTCTCCCTGTATCTCTCTCATATATTTTCTCTCTCTCCTGTATCTCTCTCATATATTTTCTCTCTCCCTGTATCTCTCTCATATATTTTCTCTCTGCCTGTATCTCTCTCATATATTTTCTCTCTCCTGTATCTCTCTCATATTTTCTCATCCCTTTATTTCTCTCTCATTATCTCTCTCATATTTTCTCTCCCTGTATCTCTCTCATCTCTCGTTATTCTCTCTCCTCTACCTTTCTCATTGTTCTCTATCTCTCTCTGTGTATATATATATATCTATATATATATATATATATATATATATGATTCCAATTTTGATTAACTGTGGATTTGAAGGTTTCTGGTTCTAGCTCTTGAATCATAAAAGTAAAATGTATTCACCCTCACTTAAGGGAGGAAGAAAAAGTAAAGTAAAACGTAAATAAAGACACTACAAGTGTTTGTATGTTGGACTGTTTATTATTAGTACAAGGTTTGGAAATGCAGACAAAATATATATATATATATATATATATATATATATATATATATAATATATAACACAAGTGTTTCAATACTTGTCATCTCAAAGCCTTGATTAAGGATGTTTCCCAGATCAACAAGGCATCTACGATATAACAGTGCTTAATGAGCTCCTCTCCCCCATACCAATTCAATGGTTGTGAGTTTGATTCTCAAAGGAGACCCACTATTATGATGATCTTGTGTCAGACATAGCTAAGCAGAACAAATGAATGCACAGAATCAAATCAAAAAGAGAAAAAAATCCTATTGAGGCAGAGATTAATATCTGCTGCAATACCAGAGGAAAAATACCAAAGATACAAATGCTGATTCTCAAGGCAAAACCCTCTCCACTTGGAAAATTGGGGCAACAGAATCTTTTTTATGCTCCTATTACCGTGGCCTTGTGCCAGTCTAAGCCAAACGTAATAAACACCTTTGTGCTGAACATCACCAAGGATTTTAGATCTTTTTTTTTTAAGTTAATGGTTAGCAAATAAGACATGCACACCATTGCTAATACGTTCAGTCCTGACTAAGAGCTCCACTATTATGACCCTGTGCCAGTCTTAGCCATACATAATAAATATCTATATTAAATGGGACAGTCTCATGCCTGAAGTGGTTGTGTTATTTCCTACTGGCATCAGAGATTGATGTTATAGCTCAGACAAAAGTTAATATTTCAAATGCTGATTTTTCAAGGCTGGCAGGCTGTCCCCTCCCCACCACTACTTGGAAGATTAGTGCAACCATTTCATTATCACTTAATTTTACTCTGTATATTTTTTTGTAAATGTTCATTTGTTGGAATTGGTGTCTCCATGAAAATTCAGTGTTTTGTTACATTTTAACAATGTCGTACGTGACACACAATTTACATTTTTGCAAGAGGGTTGATTCTGAACTGGTGTTCATTGGCACTTTGACCTTACCCCCCTCCCAAAAGCCAGCAAAAAAATTAAATATGAAACAAATAAGTTTAAAAGAAAAAAAAAAGGAAAGTTATACACACTTGAAAAAAGGGTCATCTGTTAATTTTGTCCTGTGGACCATCAGTTGCTGGAAATCATTTTGGGGGGGGGGGTGATTTACTCCCTTTGTAGAATAAGCACAAAAAAAAAAAAAAAAAGATGGAGACATTCAAAGCATGGGTTTGGCAACAAGCCTTAAACTGTTGTGAACAGACTTTTGTGATGTAATTAAAACTTGCTGAAGATAGCAGGATGAATGTGATGAAAACCATTCCTAAAATGACTTGTTATTATTTATCTTTGTCAGAATGTATCCATGAACCTTGTCTATTTGAAAGGGAGGTATGTGTGTGTGTGTGTGAGATTTTGTCCACATGCTACAAGACACTGGCAAAAATGAGCAAGCTTTTAGAATATGTTGATCCTCTTGAAATATTCCCAAATGCAAGAATACTTAAGGAGTTATTGACAAAAGTCAAACTCTTAACCTTCAGCGCTCTGCATTATTAATATTACTTCTCTTCCCGCTGCATTCTTTTTCGAGGCATCTCAATTACAGTAACCTTACTGTTAATCTCTGTTGCCATAGCAGGATATGACAACACATCTATGAAATTCAAATACACTATTGTTCAGGGATCAGAGTCATCTTCAGTGGCAGGGTAACCCTTTAGTACAGCAAATGAAGTCACATACAGAGAGATGTGAGGAAGATAACAGTTAACCTTAGACTAGAACAGATTGAGATCTTACTGGTCATAGAAGCATCAACTTGGGTGTCGGTTCCACAAAGCAGCTGCTCAAGTGGAACTTACATCTCACCAATGGAACACAAAGGGAATGAGGGTGGTTCACTCCAATGTTTGTGGCATGGCAGGCCTTAGCCGTGAAGGTTAGAACTGGTGAAATTAAGGAATGTAGTTCGTCTGATTATTTTCTATGGATTTTGTCATTAGTCTGAAATTCTTTCCCTTGTCTTTTAACCTTCAGCCCTCTGCATTATTATTATTACTTTCCTTGCTACTGCATTCTTTTTCAAAGGGCTCTCAATTGCAGCATCCTCACTGTTAATATAACTCAAAGTTTTCTGTTGCCATAGCAGGATATGACAACACAACTATGAAATTCAAATACACTTCAGGGATCAGTTACCTTCAGTGGCAGGATAAACTTTTTGTATAGCAAATGAACTCACATACAGAGTGATAAAGGTTAATAAACCAGCAAATAAAAGAGGTAGAAACCTAAATAAACCTTCTTTTTCTCATTTTATAGATGCACCTCCCCACTGATGAACAACAAGTTGATTAAATCCTTAAAATTGACCCAATAGTAATATGTAAAAAAAAGTATGGCCGACTCTCTTGTCATTTTTTATGAGGGTCCAGCAATTCAGTTCTTATAACTGAACAGTCAAACTACCCACACATATGATTTGATTAGAGTGGTGAAGGCTTGTGCAGAACCGGCCACACTTTTGGCAGAGCCAAAAACACAACTGGTGCACAGTATGCCACAAGGTCCCCAAATGACTCTCCTCAAGTTTTGTCTTTCTCCTAGACCTGTTACCACCCAAGGCTATAAAACCCAGTCTATCCTACTATTTACCCATAGCTGAGGGAGAAGAGAAAGATTCATACCTTTCCCAAGGTTATTAGCACATAACTGGAATTTGAACTGTATTCAGTTTTTTTTTTTGTTTGTTTTTTTTACTTAATATAGTTGGAATTCCAGTCACGTTCATTACATTCACTTACGCACACATACCCTTGGGAGAGGTATGACTCTTTTTCTTCTCCCCCAGCTATGGGTAAATAGGATAGACTGGGTTTTATAGCCTTGAGTAACAATCGGTCTAGGAGAAGGTTAACAAGAAGGATAAACCATGCCTGGAAGTGAAGTAGGCAATTGTGACATGTCCAGAGTTGAATAAATTGTTAAATGTCAAGTCAAAGGCTATATGATGGTGCTGACATTCAAGGAAGTATATGGTGCGAGATTGTGAGGTATTTTTAATTGTGGACCACCCGACATCCTTTTCTGGTCATTGTATTTGTAGATTTTGTCCTTTCCCATTTGGCATCAGTATTATTTACAACCTGGGCTTGGTGCAGGTTTCTTTGAAGTCTGCCCCAATATGCTGCCTTATTCATCTTGGAATAAAAGGTGAAACTCGACTTGCTAATGAGCTGCTGTATTTATTAATTTCAATTCAATCTTAGTGCTGATGACCACCCCTACCAGAGTCATGTACCAGTTTAACCTGCCATCTGCAAACTGGTAGTGACCTTGTGGCACACCACACAGCCACTGGAGGGGATCACCATTAGATTCCTTAAGTTTACGAATTTTCCAATTCATAAACTTAAGGAATCAGCACATGCTAGGCCACAAAAATCTCCTGAGCCGACCAAGCATAGAAATGAATACAATATGGGAACCAGTAATAAGGAGTGCCAGAGAAAAGCAATAATAACAAAAATTGCAATATGAGCTCTAGTAAAAAATTGTTGGCTGAAGACATTAGGTTTATAATACCCAGAAATTCATACACAGATGTCCTCAAGGACACATGGCACAGTGGATAAAGGCGTTGGTTAGATCCAGTGACAAGACCCAAAGAGTGTGAGTTCAATACCCAGTTAAGGACCCGGTTAAGGCAGTGGAGAACTTGGAGGGGGGAATTAACAGGAGATAACTGATAACTGACATCCATTAAACAGGGCATGTGGAACTAAAACAGTCTACTTCCAGTGAGTTCAGTTCGACATTCCAACCACCTGAAGAAGGCCAGAGCGTACAACGACCGAAACGTTGTAATAATAAATATGGTGACAAAGATGAGGACAATAGTCCGAATAATACCTCATCTCAGAAAATATAGACTGATAATGAAAGGCCGAAATGTAATAAACATGGCAACAACGATGAGGACAATAGTCGGAATAATGTAAATAGTGTAATAATTGTCTTCGGCTTGTTTAACCCTCCTGATAACTATAAGCTCTCAATGTTCAACCTACCATAACCTCGCCCCATGTATGGTCTGTCTTGCAGGCTATATGATAATATCATCACACATAGTGCAAGGAAGTCATGCAAGCAGTGCCTGTTTTTTTTTAAGCATTCAACCCCAAGCAAGGCGGGAAGCCACTAGCACGCAAAGGGTTTCAGAGTAGGAGCAAGAACAAAGAGGAGTGATAGAAGATAAGGATGAAGAGAAGGTTAGGGGATAGATCACGGCATCTGGAGACATTGATTGACATTACATTTGAATAGTTGGAGATTATAGCTATCAGGGAAACATGAAAAGGGATGGGAGTTCCACAGGCAAGAAGTGTGAGACCTGAAACTATTGGAGTAGAAGAGACGGCTATATTTAACAGTTTCGTCAGTTAAAGGGTGGGAGCGAGATGCCAACCTAGTTGAGTGCTTAAATTCATGGAGTCTGGGAACCAGCGACAGCTGCTTATCGGAGCAGTTACCATGAAAATATTTGTAAAAAAGACAGAGGGAGGCAACGGCACATCTGTGAGAGAGCGGCTGCAGATGAGATGCCAGATCAGGGTCAAATACATTGCATATCCGTCTTTGGATTTTATCAAGGACCTTGAGACAATTAGAAGGGGCTCCAGACGAAATATAGCAGCAATACTCCATGCAAGGGCGAATGGTTGATTTGTAGATTTGAAGGATCGACTCCTGTGAAAACAATTTCCTGGCACGGCATAGGGAGCCAACTTTCCTAGCAGTGAAAGAAGCTATTGATTCAATGTATTCGTTCCATATCAGATCAGTGGACAATGTGAGACCGAGCAGTCGCAAAGAGGTGCTCTCGTGGAGTTGAGCGTCAGACATTCTAATGGGAGGCAGGGATGGTTCTCTCTGGTGAGTAATAGAGAGTAGTTTTGTTTTTGAGGCATTAAAGTTAACCAGCCAATACCTGCCCCAGTCCACAACCGATTGGCGGTCCTTTTCAAGACGAACGGCCAGGTTAGTTTTGTCAGTGACACTAGATTTGTTTTTGAGGCAGGAGTAAATAGTAGTGTCGTGCGCATAGATGCCTACTTGGGAACCTATGACATCAGGAAGATCGTTAATGAAGATAAGGAACAGAGTAGGGCCTAGGATAGAGCCTTGGGGAACACCTGCGTTCATTGGATAGGAGCTGGAGGAGAATCTGTTGAGAAAGACCTTCAATGTACGGTTCGACAGGAATGATTGTATTAAGACGAACAATCGATCCGTAATTCCATAACCCTGAAGCTTGCGAAGAAGGCAGGCATGCCAAACCCTATTAAACGCTTTGGAGATATCAAGAACCATGGCATGAGCTTCTCCGTTATTATGAAGTGCTTGGTAAACAATTTCAGTTACGGCCGTAAGCACATCAGCTGTAGAACGGGCAAAGCGGAAACCATATTGTTTGTCGGAGAGCAAATTATGGGATGTAAGGTGCATAACCACTTCGGCGTTGATTAAAGCTTCAAAGACTTTGCCAAAGAGTGGTAGGAGACTGATGGGACGGTAATTAGAAGGGTCAGAAGGGTCTCCAGATTTCTTAAAGACAGGAGCAACGGATGAAGACTTCCAACAGGCTGGAAAACAAGATTCATTGAGGCAGGAGTTATATAATTTGGAGAGGGCAGGGGCCAGTTCAGGCGCACATTTCTTCAGGACAATGGCTGGTATCCCATCTCCACCACTAGCCTTGTGAGGGCCTAATTTAGAGATGATGCCCAGAACCGATGACACGGTTATGTGCAAGTCGCTCAAGTGAGCCTCAGTTCGAAGGGGGAAATAGGGTATGGGTACACCGGATGAGTCGAGCGTTGAATAGAATTAGAATTTCTTAGAAAAGCAATCAGCAATGTCGGCAGAAGAGATCAGAACCTGAAACTGGTTGAACAAAGGGGATATAGGTGGTTTGCTATTGTTAAGTACGCTCTTACAGAGACGGCAATAATCCTTGGAGACGAATTTGTGAGATGCAATACGTTCTTTCATTCGAGCAGCATATAGAGACTTTGCTTCATTGAGGACACGCTTACACTCGTTACGAGCAGAGACGTCTATTGCAATCAGGCATGTCGCTACGATAAAGGTGGAAAAAGTGATTCCTATGGGCAATGGCAGCTGAGCAAACAGCGGAGAACCAGAGGGAGGAGCGCGATTTGACCTTATATTTCCTTGTGGGGATGAAAGCCTCGATTCCAGATTTAATCCAGGAGGAGACCTCAGATGCACATTCTTGAAAAGGGAGCGAGAAGACAACATACCAGGGGACGTCGCGAATGAAATCCCGAAACGAGTCCCAGTCTGCTCGTTGATAGCAGAACGATGTTCTAGTGGTAGGAGGTTCTTTGCAGGGGGTAGAGTTGAAGAAGATGTTGACAGACACTACAGCGTGATCGGAGTTGCCAAGAGGGCAGAGCTGCGTGGTGCTACAGGACTCGGGGATGGAGGTAAAACATAGATCAAGAGAAGCCTTACCATCCAGATTGTAGGGAAAGTGTGTGGGGAAGTCAACTATTTGTGCGAGGGATTGAGAAATTGAAAAATGAAGGGTTTGTATGCCTGCAAGGTCAGTAGTAACGTTATTAAGCCACTTGGTATGATGGACATTAAAATCGCCAAACAGGAATATGCGAGCAAACGGATGGAGAGAGAGAGAGACAACTGAAATGAATTATGCTTTACACTAAAAAGAATAACTAATTGTCTACATGGGTGAATCTATCCTAACCATCTTCATCTATATATCAGCTTCAATTTGTTATTTGAAATGTGTGCTGCCCACTGTAAATGTTTGCCGTTTCTATCTTCAGAAATGGTTTTGGTAATTAAATAACTAAATAGGATAGAATCAGAGAAAGCATTTTTGCCAATAGATGGCATTTGTAGTAAGAGAAAATGTATTTTTAAGAGAAACACACAAATTAAAAAAATAATCATTTTTTAAATTTTTTCTTTTTTTTTTTTGCACAAATATCGAATATAAAAAAAATTTAATTTTCTAAAATTAATTTTCACTTCATAAATTCTTTCTAAATTGATCACCCTCTGTAAATCAAAAAAGAAATTTTACTCATACCACTTGATAAAGCACATTCTTATTTAGCTCAAAAGATTTCAAATAATTTCATTTTAAAATAAAATAAAAGTTTATACTATTTAAAGCGTACTCTTATCTACCTTTTTCTTGTGTTTGTAGAGGACCGGGGGGGTGAATATGAGGATGATAATCTCGGGGCTAAGATTTCCTGCTGGCCGGTCCCGCTACATAGAAATGTTGGACTATAATGGAGTCCAAAGAAGATAAAGAAACAAACAAGACCGATATACAAAACAATTATATATATTATTAACAAACATTAATATACAGAGACATGAAAAAGTTACAAAGGGTGTTTGTATGGAAAATTATGTGTGTGTGTTGACTGTCCGTACGGATGTGTATTTTGTTTTTTGCGTGTTCCCAGAATATGGGAAACGCTGTTTGTATGAGAGTTCACATATTGGAAAGTAAAATGAGAGTTTTTTATACCTTGCCTCATGCACGAGGTTTCGGCCCGCAGCCTAAATCAAGATAGCTGGCCGCACGTGCGCGTAAACAGAGAAAAGAGGAAGAGAGAAGGCTGAGCAAGTATTTATACTCGTGGGAGAGAGACCCCTATTGAAGGGTTAAGGAAATGAGGAGGAGATAACCCGATATGTTAAAAAAAATTGAAATAATTTCAAAAACTTTGTGAAATACAAATTTATTTGTGAAATATGAATTTAAAGCAGATTCTTACTTACCATTTATAATTCTTACTAGTGTATCTGAGTTGTCAAAAATTACGGCAAATGTGAGAAAGTTATAATAGATGCAATGAAACAAAATTCTTGAACCAATGTATTGAGATTCAATAAAGCGGAAATAAAGAATTCACAACTAAAATAGAAGCCAATGAATCGTTTAATTAATCCGTTCCCTTTATATTTTTTAGATGTTCAATGGTATCTACAATTCATTGATTACCTCTGGTATTATATAAATCACTTCTTGCTCAATATTTTTTATGTTAAAAATTTCATGTGTTTAATATAACAGTGAAATGAAAATTTCTCTTGGAAGAAAAAGATTAACAATAGAATGACAAAGGCGGCAATGACACAGCCTAAGTTGAAGCAAGACAAATACTTAGTAGACAAAGGTATCTGAGTACCTCACATAAAAGGCTTGAACAAATAAGACTGCAATCTAATAAATGTAGACATAAAGGAACTGATTAATTAAACAGCTCATTTTGCATGGGAACTAATTCTGTCTAAATGCAGATAAATATTTTATTTGTACAGATTATTAAAATAACTAAAGGAAGTAATCACTCATAAATATACTAAAATTGATTTACCTCCCTTTACACTACAGATGGAACAGGAGATATATAAATAAATGCACATTGATAATTTTTACATGGTTTGATGTTTATTTATTTCCCTTTTTATAGTTGTTTTTTTTTTAATTTGTATACAAAGATCAAGTTACAATGAATTTACCTAGCAAATTTACCTTTCATAAAATTTTTAAAATATACTTTTTTAAATATTACTGCTCTAAAGAGCTTAATCTATCGTAATATAAAAAAAATTAAATGATTATTTTTTGGAGAGGGCCTTTCCTGCAGAAATTATTGAAGGAGAGGCGTCTACATCTTTCCTAAAACCTGTTCTTTTATTGTCCTTTCTACACATTAAAATCTTCACATCCTCTCTTTCGCTCTCAAAACCCCCTGGCATCTTAATGGCATTATCACTTTGCTTGGGGTAAGATGATTAAAAAAAAAGAAAAAATTACTAGCTGAAGTAACCATCTGTCTCAGTTAAGAAATCAAGACTTGGATTGCAGATTTTTATATTGACAGTAAAATGATTCTCTTGCACTGATGATGACCAGTGTTGTTTATGCTGGTCAGGTTACATGAAATTGACTAAATTAGCTGAATGTCCATCCTATTGACCAAGAAGTCTAACTTGTACTTGGTTCACTCCTCCTACTTTACATAAATGATCTGCCTAAGAATATACTCCAATTATTTGTGAATATCTATGCTGATAATACAACGATATATATCTTCACCTCCAAAATTCTCCATCCTGTGTATGACGTTCTGGGTAAGACGATAAACTACATCCAACAGCAAGGCCTCTGATCAGGAGGTTTTGAGGAGCGTGGAACCACCTCTTAATTGCTGGTGTTCCCAAGTCCAGCCTGACCCGGAGTGGTAGGACCTATTAGGGTCCCAGCTATGGGTAAATAGTTAACCCCCAAATTGGGGTCAAAACACTATGAAAATATAAAAATAGATTTTAATACCAGCAATACTTTGTAAAAATTATTACCAGCATTAAATTGTTGAAGAAGAATTATTACCAGCAATACATTATTAACATCAATACAATTTTGAAAAATACATTTTTGGGAAAAAATATTACCAGCAATACATTTTTGAAGAAAAAAAATATTACCACCAAAACATTTTTGGGGAAAAAAAAATATTACCAACAATAAAAATTGTGTTGGCATTAAATGGCCCATTGAGGTTGATATGCCATAAAACAAAACAAACCAACAAGATTCTATATGACCAGAGCCGGGCAGCTGATCTCTGCTCTGACCTAGCTTTAACAGCTCAGAAGGGTAAAAACTGGCTGGTCACATTCAATAATACCTCTCTTTTTTTTTCTTTTTTTTTTTTTTTTTTTAAGTGTATCACCCCAAGCAAGGTTGGAGGCCACTATCACGCATGGGGTTACAGAAGGGTTGGAGGAAGAGCAGATAGGAGTGGTAAAGGGAAGGATGTGGAGAAAGAGAAAGACAGTGTGTCGATCAAGGCAAGGGGGTTACAGAAGATTTGGAGTGAGAGCAGATAGGAATGAAAGGATGTGGAGAAGGGAAGTGGTTTTATACAAGTGTCATTAAAAATGACCAAATACTTTCCTTGTTGGTTGCTGGGTCATGTAATTTAATAAACATGCATTTGGGCTGGTATAAAACTTGCCCCAAAAACACAATTATTAAGATATCCCGAGACATGATCAGTGGAATGAGAACAGTCTACGCCCGTAGATTAAATAAAGGGTTCAGTTTGAAATTCCCTATGGATTACTTGGATCGACATACACCTGATGAAGGCTGGAGGGAGCAACAGCCGAAACATTGTGATAATAACAACAAAGATGATGACAATAGTCCACATGTAAATAGAGTAAATAATGAAAACTCCTCATTCCAGAAATTCAGACAGAAGGCGATCAGGTGATAATAACAAAAAAGTGTGAAGCAATAAATAAAAGATATGGGAAAATATGAATTAATGCGTTGGTTTGTGAATTTGATGACATAGTAATTGTGAGTTCAATCCCCGTGTCTGGCAGTGTGTACTTGGCTCAGGAGGAGTACTTGGAAACAGGGTGCGTAATAACCGAGCAGTACTAAAAAACTAGAACTAGACAAGATATCCCTAGACACGGGCAGTAGAACATGGACAGTCTACTCCCATAGATTAAATAAAGGGTTCTGTTCAGAGTTCCATATAGGTTACCCGGATCGATGTACACCTTAATGAAGGCCTGCGGGCATAAGGGCCGAAACGTCGTGATAACAGCAAAAAAGATGAGGACAATAGTCTGAGTGTAAATAGTGTAAATAAACTTCGAACCGCTTAAAATATTTCTTTCTCTCAGCTATGGAGGGACAGGGCTCAATAGCCACAGCTTATTCTTAACCTTAAAAATGAAGGATCTGGGCACTTTTAAGAAATTAGGTAACTCTTACGTACTTTAGTTGGTAGTTAGTACCATAAACATGGCATGCCTTTTTATTTCTGGTGTCAGATTGGAAACTGTTAAGTTAATGCTCTGGATACAGTTGAAAACAAAATAAAAATGTTAAAATTTGGGGAATGCATTTACTTAAATATTTGTATCTATAAAAATAACGTATGAAAAATTTAAATTGTCGGACTATGTCCAATTCAAAAATATATGACGTCATTTGTTTACATTTGATACGCTAGAGCAGATATGAATAGAAGAGATTCATGGAAGATTTAAGTTTAAAGATAGTAAAATCGACCTTGCTAACCAGACGCTGGTCTGTGGCCGAACGGTTAAGGCACATCACGAGAAATGATGGTTCCGTATAGGATACAGGTTCGATTCCTGTCGGAGAGCGAAAATTTTCTATGAAAATTTCTCGGACATTCAGGCCGGTAAATGTTATTTAATACTGTTTATTATAAAACAGAGCATTTGCTTAAATACTTGTATCTATAAAAAGAACGTTAAACATATTATAAATGTCTTTAAATAAATTGTCGGACTATGTCCAATTCTAAAATATATATATATATATATATATATATATATATATATATGAATATGATAACAATATAGATTTAAGGTATGCTATATTTATGGGTAAAATACTCGATATCAGGGATAGAGCATATATAAACATAAAAGTGGGCACCAAGGTAAACACAGAGTGGTGACAATCTGTTTTCTGCTTGAACGCAATCTTCAGGCCATGTGTGTTGTGTTTTAGCTTGACTATATATGATGACCATTGGTTCATTATGGGTGGCAAGATCTATAGAACAAAAATATGACATAAAATAAGGAAAACAGTACCAGCCTACAACAATGACTCCAAAAACTGTAAAATTTGTCTGGAGCAGAAAATAGCTATAATCTTCCCAGACCAACACAAATTACTTTATAAATGATCAGAACTTATCTAAAAATTCAGGCATTAAAACAAATTTTGACTATATTACTTAGAAATTGAAAACTAAAAATGAATATGTTGTAATAACATCTTTTAGATAATGCCAATACTTTAAATTAAACAAATAACCAACCCCAGAAAAAAATTAAAGTAAAAAATAAACAAAAAACTGAATAAAGAAATAAACAAATTAAGTAAATAATAAACAAATTAACAAACTACAAGTAAACACAAATGTAATAATAATAATAATCAACAACAAACAATTAAGTAATCATTAATAATAATGAGTAAAAGTTAACAAACAACACTGTAAAACAGCTACAACTAACTGCACTTGGATACACAATTGTTCTCGGTATCCACTTTTATACACACACACACACACATATATATATAGTAAAGGTAACAAATCCATTGGTATCTAATCCAAGTGGATCCTAGTTATATCAAATATTAAAACTGATCCACAAAAAGAGCTCAATGTATTTATTATTACAGAGCAAAAATTAATACAGAATAAAATCCAACATCACCTCATATGGGGAATAAGCTTATTTCAACCGACAAAAAAATAAAATTTGTCAGTCTTATTCAACCCTGGTATAGACTGAGTTGACATGTCATACTGATATTGACACATTACTATATTATAAAAAATGTTCTCACTTGATATATATACTTTAGACAAAACCAATATTTTAAAAATAAACAAATAACCAACCCTGAAAAAAAAAATCTAAATAAAAAATTAAGTAAATAATAAACAAATTAACCATAAAATGCTCACAAATGTAATAATAATAATAATCAACAACAACAGATAATTAATTAATCAATAATAAATAATGAATAAAAAGTTAACAAACAACACTGTAAAATAGCTACAAATGACTGTACTTGGATACACAATAATTTCTACTCAAAAGCTTCTAGAATAATTTGAAACATAACCATTATTGCCCAGCCAATAACTGTCAGGATGATACAAGAAATATTACTACCCATAATGCACTGTTGACCAGCTTATATAAATAGTTGAGCCAAAACTCAACATACATGGCCTGAAGACTGAAGCTTGAAACAGATTGTTGCCACTTGGTTTTGACTTCAGTGTCCACACACACACACACACACACACACACACACACACACACACACACACAATATAAGCTTCTCCAAGCCTTGTTTGAACAGCTCCCAACTATTATTCTTTATCTCCTTGTCAAGAAGTACAGTTGGAAACCCCACGTATATTTTCATTTGCTCAATACAAATGAACAATTCCCACTTCAATGTGAACTTTCTATAAATATCTAATATTTGAATGATGGTACTGTATTTTGGTTGTCTACATACAGATAGAAAGAAATTATCTTTTCTGGACAGATGTCTTTTTTTTTTTAGGGGTATGAGGCAGTCACATGACGGGGAGAGGTCAATCAGTATATATGAACTGTACTGAGAAGATTGTTTTTGAAATGTCATACACCTGATGGATTTCTCAATAGTGTATAGGTGTATGTGTGTGCTTTATTTTGCTGTAGTTGAAGTTCTTGTATTTCACTTAGAGTTTATACTAAATCTTGAGTGTATTACTCCCAACCACCTGATGAGAATTAGATAAGGACGAGTCAGGATTTTACTGGTTATCTTAAAAGAACAGAAGAGCTTTCTCCGCATTCCTTGCACAAAAGCTGTTGACACTTCATACCTGAAAAGTTGTAGTCAGACATAGAAGGGGATGCTGAAAAGTTCTTAGCTTAATCTGCTTCCCTAAATCACTTAACATTGGAATTATATATTACACCAAACTAGTGAATTTCCACCATCACCAATCAGACCCAGAATTATTACCGCCCTGGGTATGACAATAAACTACATCCGCGTCCTGGGTAAGACGATAAATTATATACTTAACGGAAGTGATATATTGAAAGGGAAGGGGGAGCGGCTTAACCCCACAAGTAAAATGGAGAATCATCTCGAGAGCCAGAACTCTAATAAATTTCAGAGATAGATACGACTTGTGTATAAAAGAGAAGATCCTAATAATAAAACATAAAGATCCGGACATATTACTGAACCAGTATTACGAGTTGATTTGTAAATATAGGCATAAAAACCACCTCAATCTAACTAAATCTATTTAGAAATAACTATATAGAAAGGGAAAATATTATGGTATTTTTGGTTTTGGATATGATTGTATGCACACATGGATGCGGACACATAAATGTATGTATACAAATATGTAGATGAACTTGAACATTGATATGTGGTTTTATGTGTATGCATTTGTATAGAGGTGTATGTATGCATATATATGTATATATATTGTAGGCACATATGTAAGTTGTGTATGTATGTGTATGGAGAAAAATATTGAAAAACAAAAAATCCGAATATGCAAGTTTACTGTTTTTAATGTTGTTTCAATGTCGACATCAGACGTTTCGGTTTAGTAGACCTTCTTCAGGACATAGTTATTAAAACATAATTAAAATTAGACATGAAAAGACGATAGACATAAGAATAATCAAAACAAAATGACTGAATTTTAAGATCAGCGTTCCGTTTTGAAATGCGATCACGTCGGCGTCACGTGGGCGATGTTGTGAAAACGTATTCCTAAAATAGAGTTTAATGAAAAAGAAGAATTTTACTAGAATCTAAAGTTTATAGTAAAATTCTGCAAGATGCCCAAATATTTACTAAGAGTGACATCGTTTAGCACAAAGTCATATTTGTGAGGAAGCTCAGTGAGGAACTTGTAAGATTAGCTCACTAAAGACTACGGAAAGTAGACATTCTTCTTAACTTGGCCGATGAACCAAGATGATGCTTCAAGGTAACGTGCGCAAAACTTTCTACGGGAGACAAATCTGAACAGCTCCGCATTTGACTGATAGAGTTATTTCCCTTGAATCAAGAATTTTCATTTTTTTCTTTCCAATGTAACTTTAGCAAGATTCGTGTCTCCAGGTGATTTGAATTGGGGTTTTTTTCAACACTTCTTATATCGACTTCGTTTTTTTTTATGAGGTAAGAGACTTTATTTTTCAATTATTGCATTCATCTGAAATTTAATCATTTTTTTTTAATGCTTGGAAGCAATTGTACCCTTTTTTAGTTTTATAAAAACCACTCCGTTACCTAATTTGAGTTTTAAAATTCTATCTTTCAGTTTCACGTAATTTTTTTTGTCATAATTGGTTCTTTTTGAAAATAGTAAAAAAATCCAAAAGACTCTCTATAACACTGTGTGTGTTCTGTTTGTTGGAAAGACGAGGAAAAGGAGTCCTAATTAGAAAACAGTGAAAACCGGCTTGTGATTTCAGTTTTAAAAAAAAAACAGCATCACTCAATATTAGTTAACTAAAAAAAAATATATAAAAATAATCTTCATTCTTCTCTTGCTTGAGGGATGGAAATTGCAGGTTCGAATTTTACTAGCAGCAAATCATTTTTTACAGTACACTACTCTTTTGGTTTAACAAGAAAAAACGATCATTCATTTTGTAATGTTAATTATTATGAACTTAAAGAAATATTTTTATTTAATTCAAAGGGAGAATTTATTAGATGTTTTAGGATGACTGAAAACTTTCTTTTCCAAGGTAAGAAAAAAAATGGACAAAGCAAAGAATTTCAAAACGGTAGATTTTCGTAAGCTTTTACTGTTAATTTCCAAATTGGCATGTATTGTAAATTTACACCTAAATGGAACTTTTCAGGAAATTTTCATTTAGAATTTGAGCGCGGGGCTTACACTGCAAATTACGGTCCTTAATAAATCTGCTTATATAGCTAATGAAACAGAATCTCACCCTAAAATGTAGTTTATGAAGCTTTAAGTGAATAGTAGGTTTTTTTTTCGGAATTTAAGGAAACTTTCACGACAAAAAAAAAAAAATTGTAATTTGCTTTTTAAGCCCCGCGCTAAATATGTAATAAAGATTTGGCGGTAAATGTTTATTTTAACACCCGAGCGTCATTCACTGCTGAACTATTTTCTAAGGCGATATTTTTTCTTTTGTACTTAATTTAAGAAGAAAGTTAACTTTCAAATATATGTAAACATCGACAAATAAAAGAATAACAAAAAAAACCCCACCTAATTTGAAAGTTAACTTTCTTCTTAAATTAAGTACAAAAAAATCGCTTTACGGAAATGCGTACTAATTTCTACAAGGACTTTCTTGTAAAGGAAGTAAATAGGCACATTGTATACTTCCACCGACAAAATTCAACGGTGAATTAAGTATCAATAAGCCGGTAATGACTGACGAAAGACGAGGAAAGAGTCCGATTTTTTTCGGGTCGTTAACATCCAAAAAGGTACGTTTCTTCAATATCTATTGTTGATTTGAGTTCAGCATATACATTTGCACGGAAATAAGACTATTTTGGAAAAATTTGATGGGATATTAGCGCTCGGGTGTTAAAATAAACATTTACCAATTTGCCGAATAGTTAAGTGTACTGTAAATTTATGCTTAATTCGAAAATAACAAAGAAATTTTGACAAAATCTACCGTTTAGGAGTTATCGACAATAAAAGTTCGGACTATTGTCGATAACTCCAAAAACAAAAAATGGTAGATTTTGTCAAAATTTCTTTGTTATTTTCGAATTAAGCACATATAACACCTGAGAAAACTATTCGGCAAATTTTTATTACATATTTAGCGCTGGGCTTAAAAAGAAAATTACCCGAAAAAACATCGTTAAAAAAAAATAAAATAAATAACTTCATTTTTTTTATCTTTTTAGGCACGTGATTTTGATTTTATTTTTTCGTTTTTCATTTTTGTTAATATATTTAGAATCGTTACATTGTTTTTCTGTTTGATTACTTTTAAAATTTCGCGCATTCATTTTATTTTTAATTTAAAATGAATGTGCGAAATTT
This sequence comes from Acanthosepion esculentum, assembly GCA_964036315.1. Lineage (NCBI taxonomy): Eukaryota > Metazoa > Mollusca > Cephalopoda > Sepiida > Sepiidae > Acanthosepion > Acanthosepion esculentum. The sequence continues at coordinate 22,631 of CAXIWW010000515.1, read as the reverse complement.
AAATTCTTTAAAGTTCGCGCATTGCGCAGTAATTAGCACAAGTAAAGCTTCCTCGAGGCAAACGCCAGTAATGGCGGTCGTTTTGTCTACTCGACGAGAAAGAGGTCGAACTTACATTGTCCATAACTTCTAAAGAGTAATTGAGCACAATGTTTTAATGTTATTTTCGAAATAATCAGGCAATTTTACACAAGAATGGTACATTCTCATTACCGTGGGCTTTTGGTACTTCTACTGCAAATTAACCACAAGGCAGAGAAGTTAGAAAACATTTTTAGGTCCTAAAATTTAGGATCAGATATCGATTCTTCTTTTTTCCTTTCTTTCTTTCTTTCTTTCAGAAAGGCAGATTTTTGGGGTTTTCTTCTTCTGCTGCTTTTTGTACCAAGAATTTCAACAAAGTCACATACAATATATATTCATTTTGTTTTATTTACTTTTCCTTTTTTCTTTCGTTTTTTGGTCATAGTTAAACAATTTTAACAATAATTAGTAAATATTTTAATTTTTAAGTAAACCAAAATCATTTGTTCTCAGAAGAAGCAGCAATTAATGGACAATTAAATAAAAATAAGCAATTATGTCTATTTCTAATTCTTTTCCAGATTTAAGGCAAAGAAATGTAAGAAATAATTTGTACACATCCTTCAACTTTTTCTTTTATTCACGGAGAGGGGGAAAGTACGTAAAAAAAAAAAAAAAAAATCCTAGTTTACTCCAGTGGAAAATAAACTATTACCATTAAAACAAAAACAACAACAAACTGTTTCAGGAGATGAAAATCTTTGTACAAACTAAAGGATAATTTTCAAGTATTTATTTAAGACAAAGCTTAACTAATTCATATCCATTATTGTCTATCACATTTTCTTTTAAAAATATAATTTAAACTATCAACACGTTGTTGATGCTGTTCATTCCTGCAAATCACCTGAAATCTATATGAATTGGAGGAGGAGAAAAAAAAAAAAAAAGGAACGAAGAATGTATTATGTGACTTTGTCGCAGTTAGCTCCTCCTCAGTTCCTTAATCCGTCAACAGGGGTCTCTCTCCCCTGACTAAAAATACTGGCTGACCCATCGCTTCGATCTCTTTTTTCCACTTCGGCCTTGGGCCGCCACCTCACATGGAGGTGAGGTAAAAATCTCTCTTTTCATCTAACACCAATATGTGACCTCTCACAGATACAGCGTTTCCCAATTTCTGGTAACGCGCTAAGAACAATACACGTATGTATGAACACTTACAACACACACACACACACAATTTCTCCATACAAACTCTATGTAACAGTCCATGTCTTTGTTTAACTTGTTTTGTTATTAATATATATTTGTTTCCCCACATATATAGGTCTTGTTTGTCTTCTTTGGACTTAATTAAAGTCCGACATTCTCATGTAGCTGGACCCACCAACAGGAAAGTTTAACCTTCTGATATCTCTTCACATCTTCACCCCAACGGTCCACTACAACTTGAACCATTTGAAATTTTAATGGCACTTAACTTATATCTAAATTTATTTTCTATCTTGAAAGAATATCTTAACTCTTTTTTTTGTTTTAATAACAATAGTATTTTTTTAATTATTTTGTTCTCATTTAATTTGGAGTATAACAATGCCTTTTCCTTTTTTTAAATGGTGCAGTAAAGATTAAATTACTTTTATATAAAGAATAAAATAAATATGTTAGACAATCACATGTCCCAGTTTAAGGGTTCTCTATTCTGATGATTGAAATTCTATGTGTCTCATCCCTGGAATTTCATGGCAGTCGGGTTATGAAAACACTTTTATTCTGCTAGAAAGCTAAATTATTGTTGTCTGCTTTCTCGTATCTAAGAATTTAACAGTTTTAACTTCTTTGCTGATTGCTTTCTTTATGATGATGGTGTGGCGGACTTCACCACATTAATTTAACTTTAGATTAGGAAACAGGGCTCACGCAAGAAGGATAACCAAAAGACATTGTTACACATAAAATATGTACTTAACAAGATGTAAAATATCAAACAACGATGTGAAAGAAAACATGCATTTAAGTAAGAAAAGGTTGAATTGAATTAACCAAGAGTTGTCTCTCTTTACTGTTATTTTAGTGTTCAGTGAGAAATAGTTATTTGCTTTAAAGTTCACTGGAAAAATGTTCTTGAAAGATATTGTGTGAGAAAAGCTTTTGTGAGTGTGTACAAGTTATGTTCAGCATGTGAGTGAGAAGGTTGGTGCATGGTTTCAACTGTTGTGGATTCATTTGGCAGTTGAGATGAGAAAAATCTTGGCTTAAATAAGCAACTATAGGCTCCAAATCGTTGCATGGGAAAAATTATTCTTCACGTACAAATAATCTGATTGGTTGGCATCAACCAATCAGCGAGTGAGCTTTTGGGAGACTTAAGAAATCTTCTATGATTCATTTCTCCCAAAAGTGCACAAAATTCACTACTTAGAAATAAAGCGATTACAAAATTGTCGCATTACTGCGATTTGTAAATTGCCTGTAGAAATGTACATTATTTACATTATTCAGACTATTGTCCTCATCTTTGTCGCCATATTTATTACAATGTTTTGGCCATTGTATGCTCCGTGGCTTTAAAGTTTTTGCTTCCGACAGTGATGGAACATCACCAATTGGTACAGTCTTGTGCTAGTGTTTCAAACAATTCAGGCTCAAATCCAGTGGCTTTCAGTTTTGTTTTGAGTTGGTTCTTGTATCTTCGAAGAGGGTAACCCCATGGTCTTTTCCCAGAAGGGAGCTCCATAAGTCTTGACATGGAGACCTTGACTTTACCATTCTTGCTACATGTTTTGACCATCAAAGACAGTGTTTAATGATCAGCAATTCTATGCTTTGACTGTTGGTTCTTTGTTCATCACATAGTAATTCCATTTGGTGTCCAAGATTGAACGAAGGTTTCGCTAGTTCTAATTTTTGGATGTCACGACAGTATAGAATCCAAGTTTCATAGCTATATAGCGAAGTTGAGGTGACAACAGCATTATAGGCCATAATTCTTGTTGCTAAGTTCAGATTTTTGTTTAAGTAGCTTTCCAAATGCCCTGCATGCAGTTCCAATTGTGTTCCACATCCTTTTCTGAGATGCACTTGTTTAATAAAAGGCTGCGTAGATATGGAAAATGCTCTTCTTGTTCAAGAGGTGTATCACAGATTGTAATATCAAGATCTGGTAAGTTGGTATTTTGGTCCCGGCTGTGCAAGGACCTTGATTCTCTTGATGTTTACTATAAGGCCAAAGTGATGGTAAACAAACGGCAAAGTTGTTCACAGACTGTTTGATTTCTTCTTTTCGATGACAGAGGGCAGCATTGTCATCAGCATATTGAAGTTCTGAGATGTGTTGCGTGTGTGTTAGACATTTAGATCGGAGTCTAGTAAGGTTGAAAAGTTCTCCGTCATATCGATTCGATAATAAATGTCAACTCCTGGATTGTCTGAAGGGAGTTTGTGAAGCATTGCAGCCAGATACAAAGAGAATAGTATAACCGCCATCAGTTCACAATTGACTTCATTTAGGATGAAAAAGCAAGCATGGTCAGCAATAGAGTTTTTTTTATGATGTACTTACATATATCAAGAAAATCAAGGTCCTTGTACAGCCAGCCCCAAATACCATTTTACCAGATTTTGATATCTCCATCTGTGATATACACGTATAGAACAAGTACAGCATTTTCCATAGCTAAGCAGCCTTTTATCAGTGGGAAGAATATGTGGGGACAGAACTTGGGGACATGACAAAACAATGGGTATGAAAGTTGGCCTAGATATAGAAAATGCTCTACTTGTTTGTATCAGAGATAGTAATATCAAAATCTGGTTAGATGGTATTTCAGGCTGTCTGTGCATGGAGCTTGGGGTATTTTATGTTTATTATCAGGCCAAAGCAAATTTGTTCAAGGACTCTTGGAGCTCTTCTTTTGAATGACAATGTTTTCATAAGCGTATTAAAATTATGAGACGCATTGCGTGTGAGTTAGACATGGAGATTGAAATCTACTAAGGTTGAAAAGTCCTCCATCATATCGATATCTAATGTCAACTCCTGGATTGTCTGGAGGAAGTTTTTGAAGCATTTTATCCAGATACAAGTAGAATAGTATAGGTGCAAAGCAGGGCTGTCTTAACAGCATTATGAGCCCCTGGGAAAACCAGTGTGCACTGTGCAGGAGCTCCTATGACAACCACTAAAATAGTTAATAATATTAAATATATATTTATTTTATTGGCACTGCAACAAAACTGGTGTTAAAAGAGTAAAAAATTACTGTACAGAAGCAAAAAATCAACATGACAATAATTTGAACAATATCGAAGACTTGAAAAAGACAAAAATACTCAGTAAACCATACAGATTAGATGGTATAGCCTGAAATTGCTACAAACGTATTATGCTAAACATTTGTGGGATTTCTTTTCAGAGAATTGCTTTATTATTGGCATGAAGTCAATGGTCTTCAAGAATAAGATATATCTAACCTGTGAAACAGCATTCATGTTTTTAATTTTGGTGTCTGCGTATCACTATTCTAGTTGAGCTACACAGGATTTGGTTGTTAATATGTGTGTCTGTGTATGTACATACATCTACTGGGCATTTTCATTTATGTCTGGTAGTGTCCGTTTGTGAATTGAGGGATATTTTGTGAGTAAAAGGGTTTTTAATTACATTGATTGTATTTGTAAATAGACAATTATTGGATGTATTTTTACAGATAATTTTTATTTATTAATTCTAATTTATCTATTTTGATGTGTGTGTGTGTATATATAAATATATGTATATATGTTTGCATATATAAATATATGTATATATGTTTGCATATATAAATATATGTATATATGTTTGCATATATAAATATATGTATATATGTTTGCATATATAAATATATGTATATATGTTTGCATATATAAATATATGTATATATGTTTGCATATATAAATATATGTATATATGTTTGCATATATAAATATATGTATATATGTTTGCATATATAAATATATGTATATATGTTTGCATATATAAATATATGTATATATGTTTGCATATATAAATATATGTATATATGTTTGCATATATAAATATATGTATATATGTTTGCATATATAAATATATGTATATATGTTTGCATATATAAATATATGTATATATGTTTGCATATATAAATATATGTATATATGTTTGCATATATAAATATATGTATATATGTTTGCATATATAAATATATGTATATATGTTTGCATATATAAATATATGTATATATGTTTGCATATATAAATATATGTATATATGTTTGCATATATAAATATATGTATATATGTTTGCATATATAAATATATGTATATATGTTTGCATATATAAATATATGTATATATGTTTGCATATATAAATATATGTATATATGTTTGCATATATAAATATATGTATATATGTTTGCATATATAAATATATGTATATATGTTTGCATATATAAATATATGTATATATGTTTGCATATATAAATATATGTATATATGTTTGCATATATAAATATATGTATATATGTTTGCATATATAAATATATGTATATATGTTTGCATATATAAATATATGTATATATGTTTGCATATATAAATATATGTATATATGTTTGCATATATAAATATATGTATATATGTTTGCATATATAAATATATGTATATATGTTTGCATATATAAATATATGTATATATGTTTGCATATATAAATATATGTATATATGTTTGCATATATAAATATATGTATATATGTTTGCATATATACATATATATGTATATATGTTTGCATATATACATATATATGTATATATGTTTGCATATATATATATATATGTATATATGTTTGCATATATATATATATATGTATATATGTTTGCATATATATATATATATGTATATATGTTTGCATATATATATATATATGTATATATGTTTGCATATATATATATATATGTATATATGTTTGCATATATATATATATATGTATATATGTTTGCATATATATATATATATGTATATATGTTTGCATATATATATATATATGTATATATGTTTGCATATATATATATATATGTATATATGTTTGCATATATATATATATGTATATATGTTTGCATATATATATATATATGTATATATGTTTGCATATATATATATATATATGTATATATGTTTGCATATATATATATATATATGTATATATGTTTGCATATATATATATATATGTATATATGTTTGCATATATATATATATATATGTATATATGTTTGCATATATATATATATATGTATATATGTTTGCATATATATATATATATGTATATATGTTTGCATATATATATATATATGTATATATGTTTGCATATATATATATATATGTATATATGTTTGCATATATATATATATATGTATATATGTTTGCATATATATATATATATATGTATATATGTTTGCATATATATATATATATGTATATATGTTTGCATATATATATATATATGTATATATGTTTGCATATATATATATATATGTATATATGTTTGCATATATATATATATATATGTATATATGTTTGCATATATATATATATATGTATATATGTTTGCATATATATATATATATGTATATATGTTTGCATATATATATATATATGTATATATGTTTGCATATATATATATATATGTATATATGTTTGCATATATATATATATATGTATATATGTTTGCATATATATATATATATGTATATATGTTTGCATATATATATATATATGTATATATGTTTGCATATATATATATATATATGTATATATGTTTGCATATATATATATATATATGTATATATGTTTGCATATATATATATATATATGTATATATGTTTGCATATATATATATATATATGTATATATGTTTGCATATATATATATATATGTATATATGTTTGCATATATATATATATATATGTATATATGTTTGCATATATATATATATATGTATATATGTTTGCATATATATATATATATGTATATATGTTTGCATATATATATATATATATGTATATATGTTTGCATATATATATATATATATGTATATATGTTTGCATATATATATATATATATGTATATATGTTTGCATATATATATATATATATGTATATATGTTTGCATATATATATATATATGTATATATGTTTGCATATATATATATATATGTATATATATTTGCATATATATATATATATATGTATATATATTTGCATATATATATATATATATGTATATATGTTTGCATATATATATATATGTATATATGTTTGCATATATATATATATATATGTATATATGTTTGCATATATATATATATATATGTATATATGTTTGCATATATATATATATATGTATATATGTTTGCATATATATATATATATATGTATATATGTTTGCATATATATATATATATGTATATATGTTTGCATATATATATATATATGTATATATGTTTGCATATATATATATATATGTATATATGTTTGCATATATATATATATATATGTATATATGTTTGCATATATATATATATATGTATATATGTTTGCATATATATATATATATGTATATATGTTTGCATATATATATATATATGTATATATGTTTGCATATATATATATATATGTATATATGTTTGCATATATATATATATATGTATATATGTTTGCATATATATATATATATGTATATATGTTTGCATATATATATATATATGTATATATGTTTGCATATATATATATATATGTATATATGTTTGCATATATATATATATATGTATATATGTTTGCATATATATATATATATGTATATATGTTTGCATATATATATATATATGTATATATGTTTGCATATATATATATATATGTATATATGTTTGCATATATATATATATATGTATATATGTTTGCATATATATATATATATGTATATATGTTTGCATATATATATATATATGTATATATGTTTGCATATATATATATATATGTATATATGTTTGCATATATATATATGTATATATGTTTGCATATATATATATATATGTATATATGTTTGCATATATATATATATATGTATATATGTTTGCATATATATATATATATGTATATATGTTTGCATATATATATATATATGTATATATGTTTGCATATATATATATATATGTATATATGTTTGCATATATATATATGTATATATGTTTGCATATATATATATGTATATATGTTTGCATATATATATATGTATATATGTTTGCATATATATATATGTATATATGTTTGCATATATATATATGTATATATGTTTGCATATATATATATGTATATATGTTTGCATATATATATATGTATATATGTTTGCATATATATATATGTATATATGTTTGCATATATATATATGTATATATGTTTGCATATATATATGTATATATGTTTGCATATATATATATGTATATATGTTTGCATATATATATGTGTATATATGTTTGCATATATATATGTGTATATATGTTTGCATATATATATGTGTATATATGTTTGCATATATATATGTGTATATATGTTTGCATATATATATATATATGTGTATATATATGTTTGCATATATATATGTGTATATATGTTTGCATATATATATATGTGTGTATATATGTTTGCATATATATATATGTGTGTATATATGTTTGCATATATATATATATGTGTATATATATGTTTGCATATATATATATATGTGTATATATATGTTTGCATATATATATATATGTGTATATATATGTTTGCATATATATATATGTGTATATATGTTTGCATATATATATATGTGTATATATGTTTGCATATATATATATGTGTATATATGTTTGCATATATATATATATGTGTATATATGTTTGCATATATATATATGTGTGTATATATATGTTTGCATATATATATATGTGTGTATATATATGTTTGCATATATATATATATGTGTATATATATGTTTGCATATATATATATATGTGTATATATATGTTTGCATATATATATATATGTGTATATATATGTTTGCATATATATATATATGTGTGTATATATATGTTTGCATATATATATATGTATATATATGTTTGCATATATATATATGTATATATATGTTTGCATATATATATATGTATATATATGATTGCATATATATATATGTATATATATGATTGCATATATATATGTATATATATGATTGCATATATATATGTATATATATGTTTGCATATATATATGTATATATATGTTTGCATATATATATGTATATATATGTTTGCATATATATATGTATATATATGTTTGCATATATATATGTATATATATGCTTGCATATATATATGTATATATATGCTTGCATATATATATGTATATATATGCTTGCATATATATATGTATATATATGTTTGCATATATATATGTATATATATATATGTTTGCATATATATATGTATATATGTTTGCATATATTTATATGTATATATGTTTGCATATATATATATATATATGTTTGCATATATATATATGTATATATGTTTGTATATATGTTTGCATATATATATATATATATGTTTGCATATATATATATGTATATATGTTTGCATATATATATATATATACATGTATATATGTTTGCATATATATATATGTATATATGTTTGCATATATATATATATATACATGTATATATGTTTGCATATATATATATATATACATGTATATATGTTTGCATATATATATATATATACATGTATATATGTTTGCATATATATATATATATACATGTATATATGTTTGCATATATATATATATATACATGTATATATGTTTGCATATATATATATATATACATGTATATATGTTTGCATATATATATATATATACATGTATATATGTTTGCATATATATATATATATACATGTATATATGTTTGCATATATATATATATATATATACATGTATATATGTTTGCATATATATATATATATATATACATGTATATATGTTTGCATATATATATATATATATACATGTATATATGTTTGCATATATATATATATATATACATGTATATATGTTTGCATATATATATACATGTATATATGTTTGCATATATATATACATGTATATATGTTTGCATATATATATATATATATACATGTATATATGTTTGAATATATATATATATACATGTATATATGTTTGCATATATATATATATACATGTATATATGTTTGCATATATATATATATACATGTATATATGTTTGCATATATATATATATACATGTATATATGTTTGCATATATATATATATACATGTATATATGTTTGCATATATATATATATACATGTATATATGTTTGCATATATATATATATACATGTATATATGTTTGCATATATATATATATATACATGTATATATGTTTGCATATATATATATATATACATGTATATATGTTTGCATATATATATATATACATGTATATATGTTTGCATATATATATATATACATGTATATATGTTTGCATATATATATATATATACATGTATATATGTTTGCATATATATATATATACATGTATATATGTTTGCATATATATATATACATGTATATATGTTTGCATATATATATATACATGTATATATGTTTGCATATATATATATACATGTATATATGTTTGCATATATATATATACATGTATATATGTTTGCATATATATATATATACATGTATATATGTTTGCATATATATATATATACATGTATATATGTTTGCATATATATATATACATGTATATATGTTTGCATATATATATATACATGTATATATGTTTGCATATATATATATATACATGTATATATGTTTGCATATATATATATATACATGTATATATGTTTGCATATATATATATACATGTATATATGTTTGCATATATATATATACATGTATATATGTTTGCATATATATATATACATGTATATATGTTTGCATATATATATATATACATGTATATATGTTTGCATATATATATATATACATGTATATATGTTTGCATATATATATATATATACATGTATATATGTTTGCATATATATATATATATATACATGTATATATGTTTGCATATATATATATATATACATGTATATATGTTTGCATATATATATATATATACATGTATATATGTTTGCATATATATATATATATATACATGTATATATGTTTGCATATATATATATATATATACATGTATATATGTTTGCATATATATATATATATATACATGTATATATGTTTGCATATATATATATATATATACATGTATATATGTTTGCATATATATATATATATATACATGTATATATGTTTGCATATATATATATATATATACATGTATATATGTTTGCATATATATATATATATACATGTATATATGTTTGCATATATATATATATATACATGTATATATGTTTGCATATATATATATATATACATGTATATATGTTTGCATATATATATATATATACATGTATATATGTTTGCATATATATATATATATACATGTATATGTTTGCATATATATATATATATACATGTATATATGTTTGCATATATATATATACATGTATATATGTTTGCATATATATATATACATGTATATATGTTTGCATATATATATACATGTATATATGTTTGCATATATATATATACATGTATATATGTTTGCATATATATATATACATGTATATATGTTTGCATATATATATATACATGTATATATGTTTGCATATATATATATACATGTATATATGTTTGCATATATATATATACATGTATATATGTTTGCATATATATATATACATGTATATATGTTTGCATATATATATATACATGTATATATGTTTGCATATATATATATACATGTATATATGTTTGCATATATATATATACATGTATATATGTTTGCATATATATATATACATGTATATATGTTTGCATATATATATATACATGTATATATGTTTGCATATATATATATACATGTATATATGTTTGCATATATATATATACATGTATATATGTTTGCATATATATATATATATACATGTATATATGTTTGCATATATATATATATATACATGTATATATGTTTGCATATATATATATATACACATGTATATATGTTTGCATATATATATATACATGTATATATGTTTGCATATATATATATATATATATACACATGTATATATGTTTGCATATATATATATATATACACATGTATCTATGTTTTCATATATATATATATATATATATATACATGTATCTATGTTTTCATATATATATATATATATATATATACATGTATCTATGTTTGCATATATATATACATGTATATATGTTTGCATATGAAAAGCTGATAAATCTAACATGTTTGTAGTAATTGACAAAATTGATTATTATAACAAATTACAAAATATCCTTAATGACCATACTAAATTTAAAAAACTAAATAAGAACCCTATTAATGAACTAAAAGCAAAAATTAACAAACTTATAACAGCTAATAATGCTCAATGTGATAGCCTAAAACTTCCTAAAATTATAGGAGACTATAAGCCTGGCTACCTATATGGTACGGTTAAAATTCATAAATCTAACTACCCTCTTCGTCCCATTATTTCTCAAGTAACCACTCCTATTTACCAATTGACAAAAATTATTAATAAATTAATAACACCATATCTACCTAATAAATATAATATTAACTCTACTCATGAGTTAATAAAAACCTTACGTACTCATAAACTGAATAATGGAATACTAGCTTCCCTTGACGTGGAAAGTCTATTTACTAACGTCCCCGTCATTGAAACTATTGATATAATTACTAATTACATCTACAGCAACCCTCTTATGCAACCTCTTAAAATTAATCCGAATATACTCAAAAAAATCCTTTTAATCTGCACTACACAGGTTCCTTTCTATGACCACCTTAATAATATTTATTTACAGGTGGACGGCGTCTCTATGGGATCTGTCCTTGGTCCAACATTTAGCAATTTTTATATCACATCTTGAAGATAAAATTTTTGGTATTATTGAAACACCTAGCATATACCTCCGTTATGTTGATGATATCCTTATACTTGCCCCAAATTTCTGATGAATTAACCTTTTTGCAACAAGCCTTTAAAAATAATTCAGTACTTAATTTTACACATGAACTAACTAAAGATAATAATATCCCTTTTTTGGATGTTTTAATAGATACTAGTAATGACACTTTTACCACTTCTGTATACAAAAAACCTACAAGTGATAACAATTGCACCCTCAACTATCTTAGTGAATGCCCCATTAAATATAAACGGTCAATAATTTCTAACCTAGTTACTAGAGCAAAACTTATCTCTTCTACCAATAAAATATTTCATAAACAATTGACTAACATCAAGCAAACCCTTATTAATAACGGTTTTCCTAACTATCTTGTTGATAATGAATTTGATAGATACTTCTCAGACCTAACAAGAGATACACCAAGAAAATTATCCGCAATTAACCTCTTTTACAGAGGACAAATGCATAGACAATACAGCATGGATGAAAAGGCCCTTAAGTCTATAATACACCATAATGTGTTTCCTGTTGATTCCAACAAGGCCTTAAAACTTAATATATATTATAGTAAATTTAAAACGTCTAACCTGATAATGAGTAATAATCAATCTCCAGTTGCTGCAGTTGTTGATAGAACCAATGTTGTGTATGAGTTTAAATGCCCCATGGAAGAATGTTCTTCTAATCCACATACATATATTGGATTTACAACCACCCGGCTCTCCAGAAGATTGACTCTGCATTTAAATAATACTAGCTCCATTAAACAACATATTAAGTCACATACTGTTTCCCTTACGCAATCTGATATACGTAAAATACTTGTAGAAAATACTAAAATTATAGATAAACATACAGACATTAGACGTCTTAAAATCTTAGAGGCATTACATATTAAAAGAAAAAGACCTCTTATTAATCGTATAGATTATAATATATCTGGTAATATATTGCAATGTTTATAATATATTTAAATTTTGTAGCGTATTCTTCGATCTTTTGGCTTGTGTATTGGAAATCTTTTTCACGCTGTCACATGATAAAAATCTACGCCATGCACGTGATATAACATCATCGCGTCTTTTGAATTTAAAAGGAATTTAACGTTTTTAGTTTGTAAAAAAGTAGCAACATGATTACGCTACAAGATAATTGGCAAATGTTTGTTTAAAAAAAAGAAGATTTTTGACTAAAATATTGACCCTGAAGATGAACAATGATGTTCGAAAGCGCTAGGTCATCGTATGGAAAATACATATTTCGGAACTATTTTCAAATAAAAAGTCTCATTAGAGAATATGAGAAAATTCAAAAGAAAATATATATACATGTATATATATTTGCATATATATATATATACATGTATATATGTTTGCATATATATATATACATGTATATATGTTTGCATATATATATATATACATGTATATAATTTTGCATATATATATATATATATATGTTTATATGTTTGCATATATATATATATATACATGTATATATGTTTGCATATATATATATACATGTATATATGTTTGCATATATATATATATACATGTATATATATTTGCATATATATATATATACATGTATATATGTTTGCATATATATATATATATACATGTATATATGTTTGCATATATATATATACATGTATATATATTTGCATATATATATATATATACATGTATATATGTTTGCATATATATATATATATACATGTATATATGTTTGCATATATATATATATACATGTATATATGTTTGCATATATATATATATATACATGTATATATGTTTGCATATATATATATATATACATGTATATATGTTTGCATATACATGTATATATGTTTGCATATATATATATATATACATGTATATATGTTTGCATATAT
>CAXIWW010000514.1:122500-132500 GCA_964036315.1 Acanthosepion esculentum | reverse complement strand
GCACCAGTGCCTCTCTCAACGTGGCGTCATTCCGCACCCGTGCCTCTCTCAACGTGGCGTCGTTCCGCACCCGTGCCTCTCTCAACGTGGCGTCGTTCCGCACCCGTGCCTCTCTCAACGTGGCGTCGTTCCGCACCCGTGCCTCTCTCAACGTGGCGTCGTTCCGCACCCGTGCCTCTCTCAACGTGGCGTCGTTCCGCACCCGTGCCTCTCTCAACGTGGCGTCGTTCCGCACCCGTGCCTCTCTCAACGTGGCGTCGTTCCGCACCCGTGCCTCTCTCAACGTGGCGTCGTTCCGCACCCGTGCCTCTCTCAACGTGGCGTCGTTCCGCACCCGTGCCTCTCTCAACGTGGCGTCGTTCCACCCCCATGCCTCTCTCAACCCGATGTCCTTCCGCACCAGTGTCTCTCTCGACGTGGCGTCATTCCACTATGTGGTGTCATCGTCTCTCTACAGTGTCATTCCCCCACCACGTCTCCCAACAATGGTGCGTTTCTCTGTGATGGATTAACACCCACCATAGGCGTTTTTGCTCCCCCTCACATTTGACTCTCTCTGCAATATCAATACATCCCATACACCTCTCTTCTGCTATCTCTCTCTCTCGTTCATGTCATTCCTCTCTGCCTTTTTTCTCTTTCACTTGTCAGTGTCATTCGTCTCTTTGACCATGACATTCCTTTCTGCCTTTCTCTCCCTCTCACTTGTTCATGTCATTTCTCTCCCTCTCACTTGTTCATGTCATTTCTCTCCCTCTCACTTGTTCATGTCATTTCTCTCCCTCTCACTTGTTCATGTCATTTCTCTCCCTCTCACTTGTTCATGTCATTTCTCTCCCTCTCACTTGTTCATGTCATTTCTCTCCCTCTCACTTGTTCATGTCATTTCTCTCCCTCTCACTTGTTCATGTCATTTCTCTCCCTCTCACTTGTTCATGTCATTTCTCTCCCTCTCACTTGTTCATGTCATTTCTCTCCCTCTCACTTGTTCATGTCATTTCTCTCCCTCTCACTTGTTCATGTCATTTCTCTCCCTCTCACTTGTTCATGTCATTTCTCTCCCTCTCACTTGTTCATGTCATTTCTCTCCCTCTCACTTGTTCATGTCATTTCTCTCCCTCTCACTTGTTCATGTCATTTCTCTCCCTCTCACTTGTTCATGTCATTTCTCTCCCTCTCACTTGTTCATGTCATTTCTCTCCCTCTCACTTGTTCATGTCATTTCTCTCCCTCTCACTTGTTCATGTCATTTCTCTCCCTCTCACTTGTTCATGTCATTTCTCTCCCTCTCACTTGTTCATGTCATTTCTCTCCCTCTCACTTGTTCATGTCATTTCTCTCCCTCTCACTTGTTCATGTCATTTCTCTCACTTGTTCATGTCATTTCTCTCACTTGTTCATGTCATTTCTCTCACTTGTTCATGTCATTTCTCTCCCTCTCACTTGTTCATGTCATTTCTCTCCCTCTCTTTCACTTGTCTGTGTCATTCCTCTCCATCTCTTTCACTTGTCTGTGTCATTCCTCTCTATCTCTTTCACTTGTCTGTGTCATTCCTCTCTGTTCCATACACTTCTCTTTTTCTTTCATTCAACAGTTTTATCATTATCACTTTCCAATCAGTTTCTTCACTCTCACCTCTGTTTTTCTTATCTTTTTTTTTAATATTTTCTCCCACCCCAACTATTTTATTGCTTTTTTTCTAGGCCTTTGTGTTTCTTCTGGTTCTCTTTTTCATAGCCCTTTTTTTACCTTCTTCTACCATTCAAAAGTTTTATCTAAAATTCTTACTTTTGGCAAAAAAGAAATATTACAGCAAATTAAAACATTCTTAGTAACAAACTCATTGTAAATCTATCTCTAAAGCAGAAAGTGGAATGCTTCACCAATATATCTGTTTACTGCTAAATCATTAAAGCCATAATATGCTAAAAGAATAATAGTAGAAAATCTTTAAATTCTTTTTATTTTTTTTTTTATTTTTTGTAAAATTCATTAGCTTAACTGTATGGAAGCTACAAAGCCTAAATTAGAAGAACTTAAACTGTTTTATATTTGCTTGAGTTTGTAAACTTGTTTCCAGATACACTTGTCATATTCTGCAGTAGTTTGTATGTTTACTTTTACGTTACCTAGTCATATACCATAGTTGGTTGAATTGTATAATTGTTAACCTTGGTTAACACATCCAGAAACTGACACTGTAATAATTTACTTTATAACTCATCTAATTTACATTTAGATATAATCTGGTCACTTGTTGCCATTGTCACATCCAGACAATAAATAAAATTTAATTATAGTGTCAAAAAAATAAGAATTACAATTGTCATTAATTCGCTCTTCTAAACTAATAGGAATCAGGCTCACTTTTCTCCTCTATACACACAAACACATGGCATTCTCACTATTGGGACAAGCAGTTCACATAGACAGGTCGTTAATACGTGCGTCAACAAAAATTTCATCTCATTTTCTTTTTCATGCCATAATAACATTTATCTTTTATCACTTAACAAAAATTTGAGGTAAGAAAACTCTTGTATTTTCTAATTATCTGGACACTTGTTACAAAACTTACAAGAAAGCCTGTATACACTTTACTTATTCTTTATCTTATTCTGTCAGACTCCAATCCATATTCAATCTACATTTGTATGCATTGTGGAAATCTTTTCATGGTAAGTAAAAAAAGAAATTGGATTACTATATTGTACCTTTTTTTTTATTTAATCAAAATAACAATTTAAAAATGTACTGTGTGGACTGCCAATCTTATAAGCATTAAAGTTTTTTAACTTTATTTGTATGAATCAGTGATAATTAGTGTCACTGATTTGACATGAGTAATAAAATCTAAACTCTGTAGCCCTATAATATATTGAACAATATTTACAAATCTGATTATGAGTGCATGTGTCTGTGTTATATAAATTTGTTAAAATTCTCTGTGAAAATATTTTTAGTCTGTTGTTTTTGTCAAAATCTAGCTCCTTTTATTCCTATGAGAAATCTTTTCCAAAACTAAATCTACCGTTACTCATGTTTCCTGTGGTTAAAACAATGCAAGTGATAACACTTGAATTTTATTTAACTTTAAAGATTTGAAAGCTATGGTATTTTCTTTTTATACTAACAATACCCTTAAATGCCCTTTCCTTCCAAATTGTCTTGGGTTTATGTAACTCTTTTGCAAACTTTTTAGTTTTGCCCTAAATTCACTTAGAAATTATTATACTTCATAAAATCTACTAAATAACTCTTAAACTTCTTTCTCTTCACTATCTGAATATGTTCTGTACAGTGACTTTTTTTTTAATATTATTGATAAATAATCCCAGGTGCTACTAGAATAGAATTGGGGCTTAGTTTTTAAGCAGCTAAGACATAAATATCCCCTCATAAAATATTTCATGTATGACATCTTCACTAGAATTACCACTTAACATATTTGGTCTTTTGTCTGATTGAAGCATTCACTGTTTTGAAATCACCATAACCAATCATATACTGAGTTTTCTGCACTTAGCTCTATCATCAGTCTTTACCTCTCTTCTTTTTTTTCTCACTCAGTTGTTTTATTCACTGATTGTTCACTGGTTTTATATACATCAGCCTTGACTTTGTTTTACACTTATAGCCCTTAAAACTCTAGAGTTTTAAATGCAATACTTAACAGTTCCACATCCTTCTTAGTTGTCCCTCTCCATCCACTGGCATGTGCAGTTGTGCTCTTTTTTTACTAAAATCTTAAATATTCCTTTTCTTTTTACTTTATCATGTGACATTTTTTAAAAATTGTTAATTGATCTCTAAATCAGATATCCAAGTGTTAAAGAATTTGAAAACACAAAATCAGTTCTAGTAATAAATCTTAATACTTTAATTACCACAAGAAGGTTTTCTTATGTTTAAGTTTATATTTTATTTACTCATTCATAGACGTTGTGAAATTCAGTGATTTTAAATTATTTAAATATTAGAACTAATCAGATATCTGTTATTTTGTAATCAATCCTAGCTTCACTATAAAAAAAAATAATTTCTGATAACTTTCTTGAATTATTTAAAAAAAACAAACCTTTTTAAAACCTTTTTCTTCATTAAACATAGTTTGTTCTTAAAAATGATTGATAATGAATTTTCAAATTCTTGAAAATTTATTACTAGTAAATTTGTAAATGAAATATTGGAAAGAACTTTTTCTTTATAAATTCTCTACAAAGATCTTAAGTCATAAGAGAATAATAGTCATAAAAAGTAATTTCATTTTTGCATTATTGATTTAAAATATGTGTGATAAAAATTTTTGATTCTAAAAAAAAAAATAAAATAATTTCTTATATTCAAGGTATAGCATAAACAATAATTTATGCCAATTAAAACGCAGCAGTTATAGATGACCACTGTTGAAAAATTGATTTTTCTATTAAACAAGAAAAATACATCAAAGATTCTTTGGATAGGATTACAAAGATAATTTAAGGCACTCCTCAAAAACTGTGGGTTTATATTGTAATTATAGATTCTAATATTGTTTAGAGAACAAGCTAGTATATGGATCAATACAATTAAAATTTTCTGGAAAGGTATATTTTTCAGTTTGAAGTATGTTCATCAGTTGCTTAGTAAGCATTTAGTTTTTAATTGCAGCAGGATGTGAAGTTGTTCTGCTAATAATTGTCATCAGAGAAACAAAGCGATAATAAAATATCTCGGGAGTCAGCTCATTTTTGGTTTGTAAACTTTATTTGTCAGGCATTAGTAGGCAAAATATTTAGCAAAATTGTTCTAGTATTTTTTTTATTGTGTTTTCAACTGAACAAAAATTCAATCTTGACTGATATCTCGGTTTCTTTTAGAATGTAATACTTAAATAAACATTTTTATAAGCATTTCAAGATTTTTATTTTTAAAATTATAGCTTAAACTTTTCGGTATATTGATTTTATTTATATATATTACATTGGATTTTTCAAATTGAGAAAAAATTTGAAACTGAATTTTTTTATTTTTTTTATTTATTTATTTAAAGTAAAAGATATACACCAGTACTTTGGTATTTTTACTAAGCATATTCATAGATTAATTTAGGTTATGTAATAACTTAATTAACTTTAATAAACTTCTTGCTTGTACTTCAGATTATGAAAACTGTCAAGTTATTTATTTTTCTGCATACTGGATATATTTATGTAATCTCCATACATAGAAATACGTTATCTGCTAGAAATTAATTTGGTTTATTCTTGCAACATCAATGTTGTAAACTAATCTCAAGTAATCACATGTCAGCCAGTGTTTCATTTAATTTGGTAGTGTTTCAGTAGCTTCTGGGAGCACTTTCAAATGATAAGAAAATATTGACTATAAAAATATTAATTTACAAATATAAAACTTGAACACATGACACATTTCTTCCACCAAAGATACATTTTCTTTCTTTGGTAATATTTTAAAACTGACCAACTTAATAAGTAATCCTCTTAGATTATGGGTTTGTACTTCAGTGATTGCTCATGACAATTAGTTTGTTTTTTAATAGTGACATTACTGAGCTTGAAAAAAAAAAGATTACCTGAACACAGGAAACAAAACTAATTTTTTTTTTTTTTTGATCTGCAATAACATAGGGACTAGAGTATTTCAGAATGGAGTTAATGAATTATCTAACCTTGATAATTAGCAAATACTTCAATATTCTCTGTCAATTCACAAATGGATCAAACTTATTTTTACCAAAAATCTCATTTATTGACAATAGTTGCAGTGAGAATTTAATAGTGTTGCCTGTAACTTGGTATAGACCTCTTAATTTAATTGGATACAGATTTATACATGATATTTCAAGTGCCTATAATTGTTTTGTTTGTGTTTGTGATTGAGCTTCATTTAGAATTTTATTTGAAAAACTGCTTTAAGTAGACAATTTAAAAACAAAAAAAAATTAAATTGTTCATAGTCATTGTTTGTTGATTTGCATATTGCTTGGATATCCATTTGATGTTGTTATAACTCATATAATAGCTATTAACGTGTGTATTGAAGCCAAGCATTAACAGAATTATCTTTGTCTAACAATTTTATTAGGCAATCTGCATTAGAATAGTCATTCAAGGATATTAAAGATCAGTGATGTTGTCAATTTGACCTAGTTTCATGGCTCATTTGCCCAAGCATTTTCTGCATAGGCTGTCTTTAAACACTTTCAGGTTGCTGGCTCAAAGCCAGTAACATTTTGGATGCAGTTTAGTCTCTAAAAACGAATACCTAGCCATGTATAGATGCTGGGATAGTAAAGTGGTAAACATTGAACACTCTTCAAGTTGCTGTCTGTGTGCTTCAGTACCTCACATTTTATTATTGTCAGAACAATTCATTGTAGTGACAAGATTGTTGCTATGAACACAATCTTGGTGTATTAGTATGTCAAAGCAAAAACCCAGGGCCTCTTTTACTTGTTTGGGTTGTAAAGCAATATTTGCTCTATCTTTACCAGGAAGTTGTTCCCACAAAGCTTCCATTATGAATGACCATTGAATGGAACATTTTATAGAGAATCTTTTTGCTCATATTCTGCGAAGTATATTTATAGGTATGTAAAAGATAGTTGAGGGTGTTCAACATGCTGTTTCTTGTACAATTGACTTTATCCTTTTCACTTGTTCTTTTCAAAATTATCTCTTCATTTATGTCTAACTCTCCTTTATCATACTCTTGGCTAAGGATGTAATTTTTGGGTCATCTCTTTACTGTTTATTTGTGCACTTTATTTATTCCATTTATTAATCCTCTCTTGTGGGAAACAACTTTATTTTCAGTCATCACTGTCTCTCTAAACCTGCAGCCACTCTGTAATCAATCCTAGACTAGATTTATGAAATCTCCAAAATAGTGTGTTTACATATAAATGTTATAAGTATTGTTTAAAGAGTTAACATTAACTGTGAATATTATACAATAAAGATTATTGTAATACTTATTTGACCAAGCTCTTGTTACAATCATCTCTTTTCAGTCTTAAACTTATTTGACCACAATGGAAAAATATTTTTTATTGCTTATCTGTTATCAACAAAGCATATTTAACATTTTTTGTTATTCTCACTCATCATCTTTTTCTTTTTTTTCTTTTGTATGTACATTTATATATTAACAAAGTTTGCAGTTTTAATGACTCATAGGTTAGTTTTTATTCACACAAAACCAATTGACTCACCTTACTTTTGCATTGCTTTCTTTCCTGTTTAGTGGCAATTGCTCTGTTAAGTATTTCCTTGTTATCACATATCCTTTATAAGGAATTCATGAAGTTTATCTTCTATGTCATTATCATTCTGAGAAATGTTTCTAATAAGCATTTTTTGAAAGTTAGAATATTGAAATAATTATATTGGATAGGGATGTAATTTTAGTTTGGAATTGGGCTCTAACTGTAGACCACTAAGTAAGGGTTGAACTAACTGCACTAATGGAGTGCAAGCCATCACTCTAACATAAATACTATTTAATTTTTTATTTTCTACGAGTTTAAAAATATTAATTTTTAATATTTTGAATATGAAGCAAAACAAAAAAAAATTCTCCTTGTGAATAAATTGTTTATTATAAATCTTTTCCTGTTAATATTTCTAAAGAATAATATCTTGCAATGCTCATTTAGAAAATTGCATTGAAAATTTAGTGAAATAATTGTAATTTTAATTTTTTTATGATTATGAAATACATATAATTTGTTTTCCATTTCTCAGCAAAGTGATATTTGTTGCAATGACAAAATGTCAAATATGGCACAAGCAATTATCTTTACTCTTCTCATGATGGAGGGCTTAGTTACCTCCAATGTAAAATAAACTGAACCTTAAAGCTTTTGTTCTCTTCCATCTTCATTCTCTCTCACTGTTTTTCTTTTGAATTCTTTACTTGATTCATTATTGAATCCAACTAGGTAAATTATAGAACTTTCTTAGAGCTTTTTAAATAACATTTTAAAAATAAAACGTGCCATACTTTAACTTGAACCATCAGCTGACTAAATCTGTAAAGTATTTGTTATTTAAATCATAAGAAACTAACATGAGCCAGTTTTTCATACAAGTGAAAAGTAATTTTTATTCTAACTGGTAAGAAGTATTTTTGTCACATGTTAAAGATAAAGCTTATAGTTTAATGCTCTCTGTATTTTTTAATTTAATTTTGTATCTGCTAAACTTCTTTATCTCATATTTTAAATTTGAAAGATGTGAAATAAATATCACTCAATTATTTTCTATGTTTGAGGCAATATTTTAATTCAGTACGCCCATTTTTTTCATTTGTTTAGAGTATTATATTTTCACTGTCTTTGAAAATCATTTTGATTAATTAAGGAACATCAATATCAAAGGATTTAAGTTTATCAGGTGCTCATGATTTACTTCTGTCTATTATTTATCAACATTTACTGCTCACCAAACTTGTTCAACGTTATTTCTTTTGCACTTTTTTCATTACCAACTTGTTTCTTAGTCATTTTTAGTTACATGAATATAAAAAGTATTATCTAACAATGCTTATCAATAGCATTAACATCATAAATATTTGAACTTCTGTAATCTTGTCTTCATTTACATCTTTTGTTATTAATATCTCCCTCTCTCTGTGTTGCACTCACTTTCTCTATATAACTCTTTGAATATTTCTGTATTGCCTTCTCCCCCTACCATACTGTCTTCTCTATCTGTTGCTTGCTTTCTTTCTCTCTCTTTCTATTTTCTACCATCAGAATCTGATGGTAAATTAGTGCTAACTAAAAACTCATGAATTTGTATAACTTACATTTGTCTTTAAATCTTTGGGGTGGATCATTTCAGAAGTCAGTACCACACACGCACACACATGGTGATTGTCACTTGTTGGCAGAAGACCATCTCCACAACAAATTTCTTTCATTTTTTTTTTTTTTATTATTATTATTATTATTATATATGTAACTTTCAGACTCACCGATCATGAGAGCATAGATGACTCTTTAAATCAGCCTTACTTTTACAAGCTTTCACGCAAATGTTGCACCCAAAAGAGAGATCCCCAAGCCCAACAGGCATGGCATCAACATGGATTTTCATGTGTCTTGTTAATCCAAAAGCTGACTTGCATACTTTATGGCAGAGTGTACAAGAAGGCACAAAGATTGACTGCCGGCTTCTTTCAATGGATCCAGCCTCATGAGACCTAAGGTGACTTTGAAGACCTGGCTTTGAAAGAGCAAAATTACAACATAAACTACATACATGTTGTAAGGTTACGGTGGAAGGTAGCACTACACAATTACTTTTATGAAGATTTTGCTTAACCTTAGCATGTTTCACCTTGTCCTTTTCGAACTGGTTACAACCCTGATGAACTGTCATTCTCCATGAATGTCAATATTCAGCTTCCAGTTCTCGTGTATCAACTGATATCCCAAGAGCTTTGAGATTAGTTTTGATGCAATCTTTAAAGCACTTTCTAGGTTTGGGTCTGGGACGCTTGCTTGCAGATAGTTCACCATAAAAGGCACAATTAGACAACCTTGAGTCATCCATGTGCACCACGTGACCTGCCCAGTGCATTTGATTGAGGATGATTAGCTTCTCAATACTGGGGATATTAGCTTTCTCCAGAACTGTACTCTTTCAAGGGTGGTAATTGAACATCTGCATGTTGTCCATGTTTCTGGAGAGTACAAAAGGGAAATCAAAACACATGACATAAACCTTTACCTTGATGTTAAGTGTGATGTTTCTATCAGACCACACCTGCTTTTCCAAGCATGCAAAAGATTTTCTCGATGTGGGGAAATATTTCAGCATCTAGTGTCCCATCTCGTGATAGTGTGCTTCCAAGGTAATGAAGGCATCTACCACCTCCAGCCTCCAGCTATCCACAAGTATTTTTGGTTCATGATATGATTGACCAGGAAGTGGTATGAACATTACTTTGGTCTTCCTCAAACTGATAGTAAGCCCAAAAGACTTACAT
>CAXIWW010000514.1:95000-117500 GCA_964036315.1 Acanthosepion esculentum | reverse complement strand
CTGTATATCAGCTAACAAAATACATTAACCAACTCATTACTCTCTACCTTCCTAGTAAATATAGTGTTAAGTCAACATTAGAAGTAATCCAAATCCTAAAAAGTGAAAAAAACTGACAATTAAACCATAGCTTCACTTGATGTTGAAAATTTATTTACCAATGTCCCTGTTAATGAAACTATTGTCATAATTATAAGAAATATATACAGTAACTCATCTTTACCCCCACTTAAAATTATTCCTAATATATTATGGAAACTACTATTAGATTGTACTACTGAAGTCCCTTTCTTCGATTATAATAATAATATATATATATATGCAACATGATGGTGTCTCTATGGGTTCAGTACTGTGTCCGACATTTAGCAATTAACTACATGTCGAACCTTGAAATTAAGATATTTACAGATTTTAAAAAACCATCCAACTACCTAAGATACGTTGATGATATTCTTATGTAAGTTAAAAATACAGATGAAATACTTCAACTCCAAAATCGTTTCCAAAATAATTCTGTCCTTAAATTCAAGTATTAACTCATTACTAATAATAAAATTCCCTTCCTCGACATATTGAAAAATACAAATGATAACAAATTTACTATTTCGCCATACAAAAAACCTACCAGCATAAATTCATGTACACTTAACTGCAAGAGCGAATGCCCATATTACTACAAAATAGCAATTATAAAAAATCTAATACATAGTGCAGAAACTAATTCTCCCACAAAACAGATTTTTTACAGTGAACTAAAGAATATAAAACAAACACTTATTAATGATAGCTTTCCAAACTATATAGTTCATGAACAAATAAGATGCTTTCTTAGAAATATCCAACTAAGCAAATAGTACATAATACTGCTCCTACCTATCTCAAACATATTAATCTCCTATATCATAATCAAATGCATACTAATTATAAACAAGATGAAAATATACTAAAAAAATTTAGTAAATACTAATATATCTACAACAGATCCTAGCAAAAAAATTAAGTTAATCATATACTACACTAAATCTAGTATATCCAACTCAATTATTCACAATGATTCTCCCCCCTCCCCCCCGGTTTGCAATTTGCAAAAAACCAACATAGTTTACAAATTCAAGAGCCCTTTGGGAGATTGTATCTCCAACGAATTAAACAATATTTATGTTGGTCACACCACAAACTCGCTTTCAGGACGCTTGACACTACATTTGAATGATAACTCTTTTTAGGTATTTAAAACAACATGCCTAGCCGCATACACAATTCCAGAAAATCCTTGTTGAAACACAACTATATTTAAACATGAAAACAATAAACAAAAACTAAAAATTCTTGAAGCTATATACATAAAACAGTTGAAACCTAACTTGAACAAAATAAACTATGAAATCTGCACAAATATTCTTAAATGCCTATAATTGGTAACAGAAGCCATTGGTTTATACCAACGGCTTCGCATACTTAATACTTCTTGAATTCACTCTCGTGTAGTCATGAGCTGCAATGCGATTTTCGCTTCCAGCGTCTTATATGCACAAGTTTATTGTTGCTTGGAAAATCTTCCATGTAAACAGAAACTATCATCACTTTCTTGTCCGTTTATTGCTTAATATATTGTACTGTAATTGTCATCTTTGATAATGGCTTATGTAAGCTGAAAGCTTAGATAGGATTAAAAGTTATGTATCAATATTGTGATTTTCTTATTATTTATATTATTTAATGAAACATGTATGAATACATACATACATACATACATACATACACATATATATATATATATATATATATATATATATATATATATATATATATATTGTGGACTATTGATATACATTTTTGTGAACTATTGCTAACACAAAGCCACATGTCATTGTTGTCAAGGGCTTGAATGTGCTGGCTTTGTTCAATTTGTTGATCACACTAGATAACACTCTCTCTCTCTCCCAGAAACTGTAACTAATGTCTGGTCAGCACAGGTGGGTTCTGTGGGTTTGTCAAAAACAAATGTGCCTGAACGAGCATCTGCAATAGCGATTGGCGAGCTGCTCTCGTAGACGGGTATCCTTGAATAAAATTGGCCAGCTATTATATATATATATATATATATATATATATATATATATATATATGTATATATATATATGTATGTATGTTATATATAATTTACAAATACAATCAGACTAAACAACTTTCAGTCTTTACATGTGTTAACTCAGTGATCTGTGTCCTGTAGCTCTGTACTGTTCATAGAAATCTTTTATAACTTTTTTTGCTCCTTTTCTAATATCTTATTGAAATATGTGCTTTTGGGGTTGAATATAGTCATAAAAGCCCATGAATCACCACAAATAATAATAGAGAAGATTGGTGCATTTTTCATTTCATTAAAAAATTTATTATCTTGAATATCTTAAAAATATTACCACTTCTAAGACTTAGTTATTAAATGTGTGCGAGTTTATATTTCAGCAAAATGACTTGCCAAATTAAGCATTACAGTAATCTCTTGTGTCAAATCATGCATAAACTAATTTCACAATATAGCTAGATGAATATTTTGAAAACATGTAATACTTTTGTTTTATCTCTTAATTAATTGATAGGCAACCAGTCTTTGATTATAATTCTATCAACAACTGAATCTATAAAAATAGTATTAAAAACGTTCATCTGTAAACTGATGAAATGGAGTATTCTGAAAAAAAGTCATATTCAATTTTTTTTTTCTTTCCTTTTACCATTGAAATGATAATGAAATTAATTGAACAAACCTTTTTAATCATTAACATATATTTTAACAATCTATATAATAATTTGCTAAACTTAATAGTTTACTTTTGCTTATGATGATAATTGCCCCTAGTTCAATTTTTTATGTATGCATTTCTATATGCTGACATTATATTTAGCTGTTTAAAATGAAAATGTGCTATTGCAATTTAATAACCTACATTCAGCTTTTTAATGTTAACTGCATGGGATTTTTTTGCCTTTAAGTTTAATAAAATCTGTGTTTATTTCTTTTTATTTATCCTCATGATGCTGTTCTTTTTACCTTGTTTGTTTTGAATTGCAACAACATTATCTAATTGAGAAATGTAAACCTTCTTTAAATTACAAATGCATATTTACATTTTTGCTTTCAACTCAAGTTGTGCTTGGAACAAACTTAAAAAGTTGCCAGCACATATAACTAAAACAGTGGATACTTTGATATTAGGGGTATTGGAATCTGTTAGGTTGACTGTAACTCTAGGCAGTAAATTGGATATGCTTGGTTAACTTGTGAATCTGATTCCATTTTGTGAGTCTCCTTTCATAATATTTACCTGATGTTTTCTTTAGTCTTCATTTCCCATTTGTTGCACCTATTATCAATTTTTTTCACTTAGCTAAACTTTTATCAACTTTAGAGTTTCTGTATCATTTTCTTACGTCATTAATGCTTGCATCCAAATATAATATTATTTATATGCAAGTCAATGTTTTTTAATGTTTGTATTAACCAAATGATGTTGGTAAAATTTTTAGTATATACTTACAATGGAGTACTGAAAAGTTCTTATCCTGGCAAAGAACCTTTCAGCATCCCTTTCATATATTTATATGAGCTATGTATTATGTGAGCATTAGCTTATATAGCTATGGAAATAGAAATATATATTTGATTAACACAATATCCCATATGCTTAAATTATTTTGTTTAATAGAATCCTTAACATTCTGAAACATTCATCAATTGATTTTAACTTTTCTCCTGTTCCAAAGTTAAAATTATTAGTTGTTTTATTGCTTCCTAGGGATCTTCTTTGCTTGTGTTGTTTTCTATTCTCATATTCATCTCTTTTAATGATAGACCAGATTGGACCAATATCTGCAGAAACTTAAAGCCATTCTATTAATTTGGTATATTTATAAAGTTATCGGCAAGTTGGACATTAGTCAACTTTGCTGAATGATTGAGCATTATTTTGCATGAATATACTTTTTAGTTAAAACTTTATGACCTGTACCACTTAAAAAATATTTTGTCCAAATTTTATTTATAATTCTCTGCATTTATCTTGATACTATCATCAACTTTGAAAAGACGTAATAATGCTTACAGGATGCGATGGATAAGTTATCCTCTAAATTATGCAAAAATGAAAATAACACTGACATCTCATCTTAACAGATATATTTACTAAAATTGCACAAAAATATCTTGAAATACTAAAGTTCTGTTGCTCTCTCACTCATCTGTGCTCCACACATAGTAATAATCAAGAGGGTTGCAGTCTGGAGAGTTAGGTGGCCAGATGTAAAGGGTGATATGGTCATAGAAATTGTCTGACAGCCATAACTGGTTTCTCTTGTTGTATGGCATTGTGCAGAGTCATTTTGCAAGATATAGGATCTTCCAAAAGCCATCCTCTTGATCCAGGGCAGCACTACCTCCTCAAGGCACTTAATGTGGACCTCTGTGTTGTGTGAGCACTTTGGGAAGATAAATGGATGCATAATATTGCCAATACTAGTGATCACACCAAATACCATGATGTTGACTGGATATATCATCCAACTCTTTTTGAATCCGCTGCACTGTCCTCAGATTGACACCCAAACACTCTGAAATGTTCTAATATTTTCGATTTTCCTTTAATTTTTTGCTTGCTCCCCCATATATGTTCAACATTTTTTGCAATTTCCAATGTTGTTTCCATAACCCAATAGCTCTACAATATCTTGTTTCTCTTTTGAGGTTATATCTTACAAATCATGGCAAAATTTATATATCTAAAATTAAGAAATAAGCATCAGTAACTATATTATTATATATATTTATTCAAAATCTGATGAATAACTCTTGTTATATAATAATATCTCATAATGCCAAATAAGTTACTGTAAATATTTTTTAAGAAAAAAAAGCCATAAAAAACAAATACTATAAGCTGAAGTTTACATGGCATGAAATTTTTCCAACATCAGTTGCTTAATATTAGTTTTATTATTAAAACAGTTTTGCATAATAAAGTCTGATATAGCTGTATTTACATTCTGTCTGTAATATTTAATTTATCATATAGCAATATTCTAATATAATTGTAACTCTTTAGTTTCACAAATATTAATTTATTATATGTCAATATAAAATTGCTCATACATCTGGTCAACACAGCTTGATTTATCCTTCTTCCTGTCTTCTGTGAATTTCTTTATTTCAGGCATATTCACATATTCCAAAGTCAATTAGGAATTTAAATTTGTTTGTAAAGTTATTTAGATAGCTGTATTGTGTTCTAGTAATATGATTACTGACTCTGAATAGTATTAGATATGTTGTCACTAGTAAATAGAATCTGTTAGCCTTGGTCACCTTTGCTGACCTAATCTAAATTACATCTCAGCAGGTTGTAGCCATGCAATGTGATTCTTCATTGTCCTTGTTTTGCTCTTATCCATTCTTCTTTCTTTCTCTTAATCATTCGAACTTAGATATGCCTTATTGCTTTAGCTGAGCATCCTTTTTAATGGATTCCATTTGAGCTGTTAACATTTGATATGATAAACTCCTAATTCTTTGTTACTTTAATTCCTCCTATCCTTTTAAATAGTTTAGGTTCTGTCAGTTTCATCTTTGCTACATTTTTACTGATGACCTCATTTTATGGAAATATTTTTTTGTAGACTGCCTTGGTATGTGTAATTCTAAAAGTTGCTCTGTCTTTATGCTGATAGTTTTCTAAACTTAAAGAATGTAGGTGACACCTGAAACCACTTAGGGATTTTATTTCTATTTTTTCTTTACCAAACAATTTTTTTCTTACTCTCACCACTAAAAATCCATAGATGTCATGCTTGATACTTTGATGCTAAAGTTATTGTAGCCACTTAGGATTTTAAGTTTCTGCAGACATTCAAAAATAGTTTTATCAACCTAAATTTAGTCAACATCATTGATAACTTCATAACCTTATTATAAATATTAAAACTTCTTTTTGGTCTATCTAAATGGTTTGATGTTTGCTTATATTATTTCAAATAGTGAAGGCAATCATTATCATAATTTGTTTTCCTTTTCTTTAAAATTAGTACTGTTAATACAATTCCATGATATCCATTCAAAATGTTTTATTTGGGATAAGAAAGAAATATTGGTGTATGTATAAAGATGTTTGAATGTGTATACTTCTAATGTACATTATATATCATACAAAATGAAGCATTTTTTGGTTTCTTCTTTCCACTCAATTGAATAAGTTCTAGTTTGCAGTAAGCAATATAGAAACTAAATTATTTTCTTTGTTTTTGAAAAAACATTATCCTCTAGTATTCAAATAGATTTTATATCTGTATCACCCATAAATTGAGACTTTCTTTATGTTGTATACTAGTAAATTTCGCTCCCAACACTGTAGTTTGAACATAGATCGCCAGAGAGCAAACACAGGCAATCCCATTTTGAATAAGTAGATCATGTGATAGTAAAGGATATATATATATATATATATATATATATATATATATATATATATATATAGGAATTCACGTGATGTCTTATTGATCACCATTTCTATTCTATCCTCTATTACTATACTGTTCACTATTTCTACACTGATCACTATACAGATTACTATTCGAGTAAGTATTATCAAGGAAGTACTATTAGTGCAAATGATATTCGAAGGCATCTGAAACCAGTATTGTTTTAGAGAACCATAGACACTGAAAAAGCTGAGTAGATGGTGTTTTTGATTTGTTTTTTGTTTTTGCTAAGTTCCCAGATTTTCTGGGACAAAATGAAGAGATATGTCAAATTGAATGTAATGAGAAGTACTTGCCTCAAATGGTTGAAGATTAATTTTAATAGAAAAAGTGGACTTTAAGTTAACTGAGATTATTATATATATCTTCTTTAAAAGATTTTATATTATTTCATTATATCTTCCAATCTACTGGATAGCAACTCCTATCCATCAGCAAATGTATTTTGTAACCAAAAGGTTATGAAAAATTGACAATTGACCAATACAAAAAGTCCTCATTTAACAATTTGGGACATTACTTTAGTAACATTGTAAACATTTAATATTTGATATTTGTTGAGTACATATTTTTAAGCATTCCTTGTGGAATATCTTAATTATCTTGACTGAATTTTGAA
This sequence comes from Acanthosepion esculentum, assembly GCA_964036315.1. Lineage (NCBI taxonomy): Eukaryota > Metazoa > Mollusca > Cephalopoda > Sepiida > Sepiidae > Acanthosepion > Acanthosepion esculentum. Next base: position 110,347 of record CAXIWW010000514.1, on the reverse strand, counting down.
GATTTCTATTCTGATGTTAAAGTTGATTATTTAATTAATAAACCTCTACAATTCATAAATAAGTAAAAGTAGGATATTGTTATAGTGAAAGACACCTTGTTTAGATAATAAACTCTCCCATCTATTATAAGTAGGAGTCAGTAGTAGAAGAGGGGAAAGGAAGTAGTCAGCGATCACAACTCGATTACTCTGCGTAACACTTTATTACAAGTTCCTAACGTTTCTGTATGTTTAACCTATTTAGGACGCATTTAGTCCGAATACAATTTCCACTAAGGAAATAACTTCACAACAACTTTTGCCGACGAGGATTCACACTCATACGGAGGGAGTGGAATTCGCCAATATAACTTTTGGCGGCGAAGATTTGCACTCATACGGAGGAAGAAAAAATTTTTTTTCGTTCGCCAATATAACTTTTGGCGGCAAGAATTTGCACTCATACGGATGAAGAAAAATTTTGTTCGCCACAAATAACGTGGGCGACAGTCTCGCATTTACACTTTGGAAAAAAAAAATGGAGGAATGCAAAAGTCTATTCCCGGATTTTTTAAAGTTCCAGTTGGAACAACAAACGGAAATATTAGAACAACAAAATACATTCCAGAAGCAGTTACAGGAGGAAACTTTGAATAGACAGATGCAATTCCAACAAAAAATGGAACAGATGCATGAGGAGTTTCAAAGCAAAATTCTGGAAATAACCAAGAACAGGAAAGAGAAAAGTCTACAAAATGATTCTTTTCCAGAGAATACAATATGGAATTCAATTGAAATATTCACTTACAGTTCAGATGAAGAGATAACTTTTGAAGAATATTATAAAAAATATACGAACGTGTATAACGAGGACTGCCACTTGTGGTCTGAAGGAAAGAAGGTTAGGCTTCTTTTAAGCAAATTAGGAACTGCTGAGCATAACAAATTGGTAAACTACATTTTACCGAAAAAAACTAACAAGTTGACATTTACCAAGGTGGTAAATATATTAAGTGAGTTATTTAATCAAAAGACATCTTTGTTCCACAAGAGGTGGAAATGTTTGAATTTGATAAAAGATGACGAACATGACTATATAACGTACGCAGCCAATGTGAATAAGCATTGTGAAGAATTCAAGCTAGCAGAGTTAAGCGCAGACAATTTTAAGTGCTTGGTGTTTATTCAAGGGCTGGTAGCGGAAAAAGACGCAGAGTGGAGAAAATTAGTTCTGGCAAAATTGGAAAGCAATCCAAGTATTACGGTACAGAATTTGGCAGAAGACTGCGCAAGATATGTTAGCGTAAAAAAAGACGCAAAAAAGATAGAACAGTCTGGCATTTCGCATGTAAGGAAAATTCGCCACAAAGAAGAAAGTCAGTCTAACAAAAAGAATTGTAAAATTGCATATTATCAAGCAAAAAGTAAAATACCAGAAAAAAACAAACAAAAATGCCCGAAGCCATGTTTTGCTTGTGGTGAACTACACTGGTACAGATATTGCAATTTTAGGAATAAAAAATGTTTCAACTGTGGAAGAGTTGGGCACAGAAGCACACATTGCCGTTCAAAAAGTAAAGGCAATGAAATAAGAAAACTAAAGTCCAACGATGTAAACGATGGAATAATTAGAAAATTTGTTACCGTCGAAATAAATAATAAAAAAATAAAAATGCAACTTGACACTGGTTCGAATCTCTCTATCATAAATTTGCATACGTGGAAGAAGTGGGAGAAACCAACTTTAATGAAGACAAAGAAAATCGCGAAGTCAGTGACGGGAGAAAAAATACAATTTGTTGGAGAACTTGTTACAAACGTCACGTTAAATAAATAAACACGAAAAGTTAAACTATTTGTCATGGAAAATACCACAAACTTACTTGGTATGAATTGGATAACAGAATTTCAATTCTGTTACAAGGTAGAAAGTTTAAACTCCGAAGCCCAAAAATTAATAAAGAAACTTAAGGAAACATTTCCTACTGTTTTTTCTCCAGGCTTGGGAACGTGTACCAAGATGGAGGCAAAATTCTTTTTAAAAGAAAACGCTCAGGCGGTATTCAAAAAGAAAAGGAATGTGCCATTTGCCTCAATGGAACAGATTGATAAAGAATTAGACAGATTAGAGAAATCCGGTGTACTCAAAAAAGTTGACTATAGTGATTGGGCAGCTCTGACGGTATACGTGAAAAAAAAGTCTAAAGACATTCGTGTTTGTGCGGATTTTTCGACGGGGTTAAACGCAACACTCAAAGACTATAATTATCCTCTACCAACAGCGGAAGAAATATTTGTGAAGCTTAATGGAGGCACAATATTTTCGAAGATAGACCTCAGCAAGCATTTCTGCAAATACCGGTAGAAGTAGAAACGTCTTAACTTTTGTGTATTAACACACATCGGGGTCTGTATAAATTTAACAGACTACCCTTTGGGATTAAGTTCGGCCCTGCCATTTTCCAACAAGTAATGGATTCGATGTTGAGTGGTTTGGATTTTGCAGTAGTGTATCTGGACGACATCCTCATGAGAAGTACAAGTATAGCAGAACACGTGAAACATGTCAATGCAGTAGTTTCCAGAATACAGGATTTGGGATTTAAACTCAAGGAAAGTAAATGCGAGTTTTTATGGAGAAAGTAAAATATCTGGGGCAGATCATCGATAAGTATGGTAGAAGGCCAGACTCAGAGCGAGCAGTGGCTATAAAAGACATGCCGGCTCCGAGTGATAGTACCACATTACAAAGTTTTTTGGGATTAGCTAATTATTTTCAAATATACATCTCTAAAATGTATGATCTGCGGGAACCATTAAATGAATTACTAAAGAAAGGAAAACCCTGGAAGTGGACTAATGAATGCCAGAAAGCATTTGAAAAGATAAAGGAAGTATTAACCTCGGAATTATTTCTAACCCATTACAATCCGGATTTAGAAATCATAGTAGCTTGCGATGCAAGTGTGTATGGAGTAGGAGCGTGTATTTTACACAAAATGACAGATGGTCAAGTAAAACCAATTGCTCATGCTTCTAGAGCACTACTTCCGGCTGAGAAGAATTACTCTCAGATAGAAAAAGAGGCGTTAGGAATAATATTTGCAGTAGCGAAATTTCACCGTTTTCTCCACGGTCGATATTTTAAGCTACAAACCAATCATAAGCCTCTAATTTCGATTTTTGGATCGAAAAAGGGTTTGCCGAAGCATACAGCAAACCGACTACAAAGATGGTCTACAATATTGCTAAATTATAACTTCAGCATGGAGTACATACCATCGAATAAATTTGGCTATGCTAATGGTCTGTCCAGGTTAATTCCTAAAAGGAGCAAACCATTAGAAGACACAGTAATTGCCTCACTGAAGTCAGAAGAAGAGCTGAAATTTATTGTGTGTAATGCAGTTCGGGAACTTCCGGTAACTCTAGAAAAAATAAAAGAAGCCACCAGGGACGAGTATATCTTGAAAGCAAAAGAAAAAATATCCAAGAGGGACTAGTACACAACAAATGTGTTTTCGCTTTGCGATACAGTATTGTTATATAGAGAACGTGTGGTGATTCCATACACACTTCCAAAACAAATATTAAAAGATTTCCATACTGGTCATCCAGGCAGCACTAGGATGAAGAGCCTAATGCGAAGTTTTGTTTATTGTCCGAATATGGACAGGGACATTGAGAACGCAATGGCAAAATGTAAAGGCTGTGCTTTGGCTGCAAAGGCACCTCCAGTAAAATTTAAGCCCTGGCCTAAAACAGACCTACCATCGTCTAGGTTGCATGTGGATTTTGCAGGTCCACTGAATGGATACCATTACATCATAGTAGTGGATAGTTTCTCAAAATGGCCTGAGATACAAAGGATAAGAAAACCGATGACGCAAAGTACGAAAAACTTCCTGCTGGAATTGTTCGCAAGGTTTGGTGTAGTAGACACAATTGTGACGGACAACGGAAGTCAATTTACGTCAAAACAATTTAAAGATTTCTGCAAGGAATACAATGTCGAACATGTTACCACAGCTCCATATCACCCAAGATCAAACGGGTTAGCTGAAAAATTTGTCGACACCCTTAAAAGAGCTTTAAAGAAAGCTAGGGAAATACCTGCAGATGAAGCTCTACGGAAGTTTCTACAGGTATACAGACTTACCCCAAATAACGCAACACCAGCCTCACAATCGCCAGCCGAGGTGATGTTTGCACGTCGGGTAAGATCTGTCTTTCGACAAATTATTACCAAAAAAGACAAAGCCAGGTACAGAAAAATTTATTCAAGTTAAGAAATACAATCCTGGTGAAAAAGTATACTTTAAGGTATATAAACAGAATTAATCATTCTGGGAGATTGGAAAAATAGAAAAGTGGATTGGCAACATGATGTACTTCGTGAAAGGTGAAAAATTCACGTGCAGACGGCACATTAACCAGATCAGATGACGCTCTTCAGACGTGGTTGACAGCGGTCCAGTTGAAGAAACACCTATGGAGGTGATTTTTGATACATTTGATCTACCAACGCCAGGAACGATGTTACCTGAGGTACGCCAATCCAAGAGAAAAATGAAAGGCAACTGATCATTTAAAAATGGATCCAAAACGCAGAAGATACGCTACGATGTTGCTAAGAAAATGAAGTTGTTTTTTTTTTTTCTTTCTCCTTTTTCTGTAAAAAAAAAATAAAATAAAATAAAATAAAAAAATTAAGAAAACTTTTTCTCCTATGGAGTAAAGTTTTAGGAGGGGGATGTTATAGTGAAAGACACCTTGTTTAGATAATAGACTCTCCCATCTATTATAAGTAGGAGTCAGTAGTAGTCGAGGGGAAAGGAAGTAGTCAGCGACCACAACTCGATTACTCTGCATAACACTTTATTACAAGTTCCTAACATTTCTGTACGTTTAACCTATTTAGGACGCATTTAGTCCGAATACAGTTTCCACTAAGGAAATGACTCCACAACAGATATAAACTTTATTCTCTCTGTAAGTATAACCTCTGTTCATCATAACTGCACTATAACGTATATATATATTAAGAGCTGAAAGTATATAGTATATCACTTTTCTAGAATTCCAACTAGCATTTTTTTTTCCAATGTTCTGCAGACACACAGTGCAATGTTCCCAAATTATAACAACATTAGATTATTGATGTTAATTACATAATGCATTAATGGATTCTTTCTTGAAATTTGCTTTGATCACACTTAGAATTATTCTTATCTTTTATTCTCTTGGCTTCCATTCAGTACAATTTCTTTTAGTACTTCTTTGCAAACAAAGTATACATTTGTTTTATGTTTGCATTGCTTTTGTCTTTAAAATGGCATTTTGTGCCCATTTGATAAATCCACTTTCCTGGATATTGCAAATATTTTCATTGTATTTGATTTTCCTCCTTCCTTGCCTTATTATATTTGATTTTATGTTTATTTGGAGATTCACCTGGGAGAAGCTACCACCATGCACTCCATCCACCAGAGATAATTTCATTAGATTGTTGATGTGATCATGTACAATCAATGTCAAGAAAATAATATATCATTATTTTATAAGCTTCTACAGGTTGCATACATTTTTAGCTTATTAGCATTAGGAATTATCACATCAAATTAAATTTTAGATTTACTTTTCCTTCATGTTATGAATGGTGATTATATGCAAGATTTTTGTATGGATCTGAGGTAAAAGTTTCTAAAAAAAAACCAAAAAACTGACTGATATATAGAGCATATCTAAAGCACTGACAAGATAGCAATACTAAAATATTGTAAGATAGTTCATATATTATGTCAAACACATTTGCTAAACAGAAAGACCAGTCATTAAAACTTAATGTCATCATAGGCATTTAAGGTTGGCAATGATGATTTTCAGTAACTAAACTTGACCATTATACTGAGACAAATTCTCAAAAGGATACATATATGACAAAACAGCTAGTATATTTTATTGAATTATGCAACAGATAGTTGAAAATAAAGACACTTTCAGGTATATAATTCTATTGAAATTTTCAATGCATGTTTGTATGGATACCATTGCAACAATCAAGTCAGAGTACAATAATTCCCCATATATTCAGTAAAAAATTACTTATCAAGTATAAACTCCTATACAAAATTTTTGTGTTAGGCACATAATTTTGAGCATCTTGAATAACTTTAGAAAGCATAAAGTTCAAACTGACAAAATTATGTAACTTCCTTTGTGTTAATGAGTTCAGTGACCTTCACCCAATAATCAGACTTTTTTTTTGCTTTCATCATCTACTCATACTTGACTCTTGTAATTAATACACACACACACACACACACACACACACACACATGGTGTGATGGGTAAATTGTCGTCACCATTTTATATTTTTAACTTTCACATATGCGTGTTGTTTGTTTTTGATTTTTGTCAACTGCCCAGTATAGTAGGGTCAGTTGGGCACCATCTGTGAGAAAAGGAGGGCCATGATGCAATTCCTTCCACCAGAAATTTGGGAACGGAATGTGGTACTGTTTGGCATTCTCACCGAAAACTCTAATACAAACATTTCAGAGTGTTTTACTGTCAATCTGAGGACAGTGCAGAGGATTCAGAAAGAGCTGGATTAGTCTTATAGTGATTATGAAGGTGTTTAGAGTGATCACTAGTGATGGCAATGTTATGTTTCCATTCATCTTCCTACAAGGCCTTTCAATACTGAGGCCTACATTAAGTGCCTTGAGGAGGTAGTGCTGCCCCAGGTCAAGAGGGTGGCTTCCGGAAGACCTTATGTCTGGAAACAGGACCTGCACCATGCCACACAAGCAAAAAAACCCAGTCATGGCTGTCAGATAATTTCTGCAACCACATCACCACTTACATCTGGCCACCTAACTCCTCAGACTACTTGATTATTATGTGTGGGATGCAGTTGAATGAATGACCAGCAAAACTCCTTATAATACAAAAGATGAACTGAAGGCAAGGATTATGGCAGCATTCACCAACTTAAACAAGGAGACTGTCTAGAAGAGTTGCAGGAGGTCCTGAAATCGTCTGGAGGCTGTGGCTAAAGCCAATCGTGATTTTATTGAATAAATTTACTTTCATATTTCAAGATATTTTTGTATAATTTTGGTAAATATATCTTTTAAAATGAGATGTTAGTGTTATTCTCATTTTTTGTGTAATTTAGATAACAATTTATCTATCGTATGCTGTAGTATTGGATGCTAAAACTGTTCAAAGCTAATTAATTTAATATTCTTACTCCAACTATTTACTCTATTTATCTTATTCAGACTGTTGTCTTTGTCATATTCACAACATTTTGGCTGTTGTACACTCCAGCCTTCTTCAGTTGATATATGTTGGTTTGGTTTATTTATTTTGTTTTACGCCATATCAACCTCAATGGGTTATTTAATGCCGACAACATTTTTAGGATAGATTCATATGAATAGAATATGTATTCTTTGGTTTAGATTGGTTTGATTTATTTTGTTTTACGGCACATCAACCTCAATGGGTTATTTAATGGCGAGAAGATTTTTTATTGCTGGTAATATCTTGTTTTGTCAAAAATCTGTTTCTGGTAATATTTTTCCTTCAAAATTGTATTGCTGGTAATAATTTTTTTTCAAAAATGAATTGCTGGTAATAGTTAACTATTTGCCCATAGCTGGGACCCTAACAGGTGCTACCACCCTGGGTCAGAGTGGACCTGGGAACACCAGCAATTAAGAGGTGGTTCCACGCTCCTCAAAACCTTCTGATCAGAGGCGTTGCTGCTGGACGTAGTTTATCGTCTTACCCAGGACGTGGATGTAGTTTAACGTCTTAACCCAGGATGGGATATATGTTGGAATTTCAAATTGAACTCTTTTATTAAGTCCTCTGGGGTAGATTGTTCTAGCTCCGTGTGCCATGCCTTTTCTGGATATCTCAGTTTCAGTTAGTTCCCTTTAGTAACTCAACTCTCCATGTTTTTGTTCACCTCTACTGTGGCCAGTTATTGAACTCACAACTCTTTGGGTCTAGTTACTGCATTACTTCAACCAACACTTTTATCCACTGGTCATGTGTCCTTGAGGACACAAGTGAATGAAGTTTGAGGAATTATAAACCTACTGAGGTCATATTGCAATTACCAGAGCTCATATTGCAATTTTTGTTGTACAGGTGGTAGGAATCAAAGTTGACGTATTGTCTGGTAAATAAATGTTGGCTTGTGGTATATGGATATCTTGAACCTATGCTCTGTTCGAGATATTAGTACATCCAGGAATGCTAGTTTGTTATTTTCTTTCTTCATTATGAACTGTATTGGTGGTCTTAGTGAGTATCTGGACCTCTTCCTGGTGTGGCCAGAGTATGAAAAGTTATCTACGTATCTCAGCCAGAGGATTAGTTTTAGTGATATGGATTCTAATGCCATTTCCTCAAAGTATTCTATGTATATGTTAGCCATTGCTGGTGATAATGGCAAACCCATTGCTAAACCTTCATCCTGCTGATATATGTCCGATCCTGTTCCAAAGTATGTTGTTTGTATACAGAAAGTCAGCATCTCCATCAGGTTATATTGGTATACTGGGACATTCTCCTGGGGATGAGTTCAAGGCTATTCTGTCTCTGACTACCAATCATGCCTCCTCTGTGGGTACTTTGATGAACAAACTCACCATGTCGAAGCTCACCCGGAGTATTTTTGATTATTTCCACAAAGTAGGTGATGTTTCAAATATCAGCTAACAATTGGCATGAGAGGAATACTGTCTTTGTGAATTTTGGGGAGACCATATATGTAAGGTAGCTTGCTATAATGTGACAACTGCTTGTATGTCTTAGATAGGAAGTGGTCCTTGTTCTTGATTAGGATCTGTGACTGTTTTCTTTTTGTTTTCATTGTGAGTCTTTCTTTACTTTACTATAGCTACAATTTTTAATGAGGTCTTCCAGTTTTTGTCTATCACTACAGTCACATTGCTGTTGTTAGATGGTAGTATGATGATGATGTCATTCCTCTGTAGTGTTTTGATTGCCAGTCTCTCCAGTTTTGTGATGTTTCATTTGTGCAGCTTGGCTTTCACCGGTATCTGTCTCAATTTCCATCTTAGCTCATCTACCTGAGTTTGAGGAATGTTCAAGGCTATTTCCTCAACTCAGGCAATGTTGTTCAAGTATGGTATCTGCCTGATGGTTATTGCAAATTTGAGACTCTTGTACAGTACTGACTCCTCAGAGGTACTCAGCTGGTGTTGGCTGATGTTGATTACTGTCAGTGAATGGCAATGAAGATGAGGACAACAGTTTAAATAATGTAAATAGTGAAAATACTTACAATACCTCATCTCAGAAAATATAGACAGATTAACACCAACATTTGACCAAGAGAACTTGTTGCAGTAACTAAAGGGCAGATAAAGTATGTTTGCAATAAACAGCTAATAAATATTTTTTCTCTTTTCTCTTTTTTCTGTATACAAAGTAGCATTTGAATTTTAATAAATACACATAATCTATTGTAGATGGTGTTTATAAATTTGTAAAGAAAAAGGTTTCATATGTGTACCTCTGTTAGTTGTTAAAGAAATGTTCTATTTGACCTAATATATGATATCTAGTAAAGATTATAAAATAATCTGTAATCTTTAATGCAAACAGCCTTCATGCAGATAGTCTTCAGGGAATAAACAAAAATAAAATTTAGACAAGGATGCTTTTTCTCACTGTATTTATTTAACCTTTACAGGAAGACAGTCCTAAGAACTGAAAGACCTATCAGAATTTATTATAAAATCTTAACAACATAAGATATGCAGATAATACTATGTTCAGATGATTGAAAATGTCACATAGAAATCTGAAGGTGCATAGGAATAGTGAAGGATGCCTTCCAGGAAATAAGTATTAAGATAGGAAACTGTTCTTAGAAAGAGTGCTGAGCTGCTACATGGTATCTAATATTCTATATAGCAATAAATCTTAGACTTCTCACAGATGAAGAAGAGGCTTGAAGTGACAGATATGGTTCTACCAACAAATGCTAAGAATACCATAGACAGAACATGTGAGCTACAAGGAAGTTTTAAGAAAAATATGAAGTACAAGGAAATTGTTACTTACAATCAGAAAGAGACAACTGAAGTTTCTGAGATATGATGAGGAAAGAGGGGCTGGGAACACTCTTGGGATATACTGATGGCAAAAGAATCAGGAAGAAACAGCTAGTCACCTATTTAACAAGGTTTGCATGAATGGATTGCAGAACAAGGACAAAGAAGACTGGTAATGGAGCACATGTTGTTTAGAGCAACAAAAAACAGGAAGTTTAATCTAAAAAAAATAATAGTGTATTAATAAAATTTAACTTAAAATTGTGTGAGCTGGATATGTTTATTTAATAATTTCTTTTACTTAGATAAATCATTTTATGAGTAAAATTATTAACAAAATATGTTTGAATGAAGACACTGGTGCATTACCATATATCAGTAACAAGGACTTAACATACTCTGCAATAATTATGGTGTTAAAACAAACTTTTGTATTCTTAACTGAATGCCCTGAAAATTTAATGGCCTTGTGTCAAATTTACAATGAGGAACAAATTCAATAAATGCACACTTTTTTATCTCATTCATAATAAATGTGTATTTATAAAGTTATTTGCATGTAATTAACTTTGATATCTTGTGTATGTAAATAATAACCAATATTAATCATATAACATCTTTCAGTAAATAATTTAGTGATAAGTTCTAGATGACTATATTTCTATTCACATTAGCAACAAATGTAACTCTGGTTTGCTACAAACCTATGTTGGATTTTATTGAAATATCATTGGGGTACTCTTTATTACAAATGAAATTGAAAAGCATCTAACATCTAAAGGCTGTTTAACAGATAATGCAGTCAGAGAAGTAAAAAAAGAAGAAATGATATTTACAAAGTATAAATTTAATCATAAATTCAAATTAAAGCAGAATTGAATATTACTGGTTAAATAGCAACACGAAAAATAATTTTTTAATTTCTATTCTTTCAATATAATTGACATTGATTATCAATATATGTTTATGAACTAATTTGAATGCAGAAATTGTTTCTGTTGAATCAGGATTGAGTATTGATTACTAGATTTATTTCCCAACCAGTTTTTTTACCTGAGTTTTTTTTATTAGTTCACTTAATTTTAATAGTATTTTTATATTTAGTGAACCTTAAATGAAAATAAAATTGACATCATTTACCAGATTTTCTATATCAAAATAGGTAACAGCATATAAAAATTTTTTAAACCATAAGATATAAATAAAGGGTGTTCCAATAACTTGGACTGATTTTAAATGCAAATTAAGTTTAAACATTTAATGATTTTCTTCTTTTTCTTTCAGATTTAACAACTTACGTCTTTGGCAATTTCAACCATGGAAATATTAACAATCAAACAATGTGTTAAAGTTATTGAAGCCTATTAGGAAAATGAACGTTCAGACAGAAATGCATTTTGCACACTTTGTGATTTTTTTTTTCTATTTATTTATTTTTTTTTTGGTCAACATAATCGACCAACCAAGAGTGCAGTTGGAAATGATGTAACATTGTTGTGGAGAGCTTCAATTCCTGCACACAATGACAAATACAGGTGTCTGGATTTTGGGCCTCATTCTTGTGCACTGCAGCAATGTTTTCAGCTGAACGGCATAAACGAGCACTCAATGGTGTTTTCACTTCTGCCACCGACCCAGTTTGTTTGAATTTGCAAACAATTTTTCTGATTACCCTCTTGAAACTTTAACACATTGTTTGATTGTTAATCTTTCCATGGTTGAAATTGCCAAAGACTTAAGTAGTTAATTCTGAAAGAAAAAGAAAAAAATATTATTAGATGCTTAAACTTAATTCACATTTAAAATTCACCAACTTAAACAAGGAGACCGTCCAGAAGAGTTGCAGGAGATTTTGAAGTTGTCTGGAGGCTGTGGTTGAAGCCAGTGGTGATTTTCTTGAATAAATTTACTCTTTAGTATTTCAAGATATTTTTGTGTAATTTTGGTAAATATATCTGTTAAAATGAGATGTTAGTGTCATTTTCAGTTTTGCATAATTTAGAGGACAATTTATTCATCACACACTGTGTGTGTGTGTGTGTAATATCTCTCTGAGAGTGTGTTGAAAAATTATATACCTTTGTATTTTCATTAGTGATGATTAGGAGTCTGCCATACTCTTAAAAATCTGTACCAACAGTGGTAACCCATACATTACCTTCACTGCTGCTGCGATGCATTACCCACTGCCTAATTGTGTTCACATACACTGATCTCTATAAATGTTCAGCAAGCATCATTGAATGTCAGTGTATTTTTTTTCCATATGGATGAATCAGTGGTATACCCTATCATGCCAGATACCATTTTGCTCGACTAGTGCTCAGTTTCTTTTTGTGACAAAGTAAAAAGGAATAATTATGTTTTATTGTTGGGAAGATTCAAACTCTGCTGGCATATCACCACTATCTACCTCTGACAGTGTGGGGGTAATGTAATAAAATAGAAGCATTATTTTCACAGTAATTCTCATATATATTTCTTTTCTTTGAAACAGTATTTTCTAGTTGTGTGTTATATGTTTACTTATACCTAGTCTATATAAAATGTTCTTTCATCCATTGACCAACAAAAATACTTTGTAGATGTTATCTTATTTTCAAAAGTAGAACTGAAGTGTCATAAACATTTTTAATGTCAATAATGTAAGAATTTAGCATTTTTGTTCTCAAATTTTTGATCTTATCTTTTCATTACTTCCTTTTAAATTCTAAGATAATTTACTTTGCTTATTGTCTATTTTATAAATCTTAAATTTGTTCATCGGTTGTTTTTGCAAAAGCTATATTGTTTTAATATCTGCTAAATAACCTATTTATAGGTACTTTATCAATAAAAAAAAAATAAAAAGTTCAGAAATAATCAAAACAAGATTCAGTGCTCATTGTTAAGTTATAACATTTTCAGCAAACCTTTTTACCAGAAAACATAAATTCTAATATTTTGAAATCATAATGAGTCATTTTCCTTAATTAGCTATTTAAATTCAAATGATTTTATTCTGTGTAAATTTCATTATAATATTTAAATTGCTATTAATGTACAACTGTTTGTGTAGTTTTGATATATTCAAATGTCCTATCAGTAGGAAAAAAAAAACTCTTTTCAAAATACAATTATCAAAAGCATGATCAGAAGTGATTTCACATACTCCTCTTATACATTAGATTAAAATTAATATATTTTTGTTGACATAGGTTAAATCTAAATTACTAAGGATGCTTAAGATCAACTAAATCACTGAACATTATGAACAATGTAGATAAATAAAATGTAATTTGAGTAAGGGAATTTATTTATTTTTTAAATCTTTAAGGAATATTAAAAAGGTATAACTTTGTTTAGGAAGCTTTGTACATTTAGGGTTATCTGCTTGGATCTTGTATTTTTGTTAGTTATATTGACAATAGTTTAAATATATGCTTGGAATATTTTCAGTCCTTATCTCATGAGGTTCTTGTTAAACTTTGTCATGCCATCTTTGAAATTGATTGATTTATTACAGTCCTACATTATATTATTGGTGAAAAAGGGAAGGAATAAAATCTCTTTCAAAGCATTAATCTTCAGCTGGCTACTAATTGTCCTTTTTATTTTTTTTGTTTTTGAAAGAATGGAAATATTTATATTACAGAATATAGCTAGTCACCAGTGAAGTGAAAACTGCACAATTAGTTATTTATTCACTAAAGTTGCTTCAATAGTACAACTTGCTTTTTTTTAGCCTGTATGAATAAATTGCCATCTTAAATGTATTGGTACATTGTGCACAATATCCTTTTAAAAGGTACAAAAAACAGGACACTCCAATAATAACAGCTCTGCTTGTTTTATATATGTAAATAACTATTAATACATTTTATTTTCAATTTATTTCCACGTCAAATTTATTCAGTTATTCATTTAAATAAGTAGGCTACATTTTTTACACATAATTTCCTTCAGCACAATCTCTGTACAACCTGATGAGATGCTATAGATGGTGTGTGATGTAATTTCATGTTTTGTAAAAGTTTATTTATTAGATGGAAATATCTTTATGGCACATAAAAACCTTTGCAAATATCTGATGCTTTAATTGATTTATCAAAAGAATATCTAATGACTAGACAGGTATTTGATTTAAAATTTATACTTGCAGGAATTAAATCTACTAAGAGGTATTCTAAACTTTTCATTTGTTAGATTTAGAGCAATTTAGTCAGTTAAACATTATTGGATACAGATATTTTTTAATGTGAACTATATTCTCATACTTTTAGTACAAATATAGTGTAACAAATAGTGAATAATGTATTGATGAATTTTAAATGGCTATTTTACATTTGATAGTTTCAATAATATACATATGTATAGGATATCTCAGTTGCAGAAATACCAAATGTTCTCCATATTTAAGATTCTTTTTTATCTACTTGTTTTCAATCAGCAAGTCTCTTATTTTTGTTAGATTTCAGTGAGCATGTATGAGTCAGCTCTGTTTAGACATTTGAACTGAGCTTGTATACCACGTCTCTAAAAGTAATATCTGCGACAAGAAAGTTAATCTTTCAGTGAATAGATGTCTCTTTGACTGTTTGACCCATTAAGATAATACACAATTAACATTTTCTCTTATAATTTTTATGGTAAATCAGCTGAACCTTAGTTCTTCCAGGCTTCATTCAAGAGCCAAGCATTTCTGCAAATATTACACATACATGAAAAATATTACCACCCACAAAAATCTCTAGAGTTAATTGGTGACTTTCTATTTACTGATTTGGTCAAATGATGCTTGCAATTGTATTCTAATCTGTGTTTAGATATATAATTAAGAAACAGTCTGCTTATTCACTTCCATGGAGAAACTTTTAAAGAATTTCTTTGATGTCATTGCCATTCGTAAGTAAAGATATGATCATTGGTTTACTTGTGCTACTTGCCAAAAACAGAGTTTTTCAATTATTGTAAAATAAGATGTCTCTGTGTATTAAGGTTGTAATAAGAGAAATAATTCAGTATGTCTAGAAACACTGATAATCTGTTATAATTTATGGTTCTTTTATTTCTGTTTAAATATAATTTCTTGTAATACCAATAATAGACATTATTTTCCTCCACCCCTCTCCTCTATTATCCAAGATGTTTCTGGCTTGCACATTTTTTGTTTAGCTTTTTGCTTGGTTTTACTCCATTTCACAAATTAGAAAACCCCGTAATGAATACAGTATTTGTAAATTTTGTTAACAGAAGATGAAATTGGTTGTTAAGAAATCAGTT
>CAXIWW010000514.1:5000-90000 GCA_964036315.1 Acanthosepion esculentum | reverse complement strand
AAAAAATGAAAATATTCTTGTAAAAATTCATTATTCATCGAAAAAGTTTTATTTCTTCAGACTGTAGTGTCATTAATGTAACTGTTTTACAAAAAAAAATTGATTTGCTTTCTCCAAGGAGTCTTGTTTTTAACTAATAAAAAAAAAATCCACCCCTAAAAATTTAATTTCTTGAAATTTCATGAAATTAAGTGAGTGAGTGGTAACATGTAAAAAAAAAAAAAAAAATTTACCAAGATTTTGTAAAAAAAAAAAAAAAAATTCAAAAATAATTTTATTTATTTCTATATCCTGAATGTTTCATTAAAATCTGACAATTATTTGAATTTTGCAAGAATTTCCAACTCAATGTGTTTTTCACTGGAAAAAATGCAAAACAAAAGCTAACCTGGCACTGATGTAAAAAAAAAAAAAAAGCAAGACTTTTAACCAAAATTTACAACATGCTACAAAGGAGTAAAAAATTTCGAAAAATAATAAAAAAAATACTTTGGTTTTCCTCTTAATAATAGCATAAGCATTTTGATGACAAAATTCTAAAAAAAATAAAAGACAATGTCTAAGAGCTACATGAACATGACAAGTAAATCATATTAACCTGTAAATAGAGGACATAAGATTTAATGAATAGCAGCAATACAATGGCAATCAATGCCAAATATTCAAAAAAGCTACTTAATATGGATAAAAATAAGAAAATTTCAGTACAAAGATAAAATTTAAAATAATAATCTTTATTAAACATTACTTGTAGATTTCTACAAGTAATGTTTAATAAAGATTATTATTAGACATTGTCTTTTATTTATTTTTGTCAGGTTAATTACTTGAGGTAATTTGAGGATCAGGCAGTAAGTAGGGACAGAGCTGGACTGTTCTTTTTGGGATCATAGAGTTTAGTATATTAGGTGTGCAAAATTTCTCAGCACTGAAAACTTTTGCACACATCTAATAGCTGAACAAAATGTTTCATCACTCTAGGAATTTTTACTTTTATATTGACACATAATGACAGCTGGCAGTAAAGCAAACTATGCATGATTTTAAAGCACTAAAAAAAGAATGAACAACAGAAGTTTGTAGGTTATTTCATATGAAAGCTATTCTGATAAAAAAAATCTCAAATTTTCACTTGGATTCTGCTTGAAATATTAAATGATTGAAATAGCAAAGATTGAGCTTATTTTGTTTTATGATTGTGAATTTATTGTTCTGATGTCATTATTTACTTTATTATTAATTTTTATATATATATATATATATATATATATATATATATATATATATATATATTCAAAGTGTTTTCATAATATAAAATAATTGCAAGTTTTAAAATAACCATTTTACTCCCTAATTCTTGATTATTCATAGATAATAAGGCTTTAAAAAATAATATTGTAGGACTTTGTTAGCATTGGTAGTTAGATGCCAAGTTTACGTCTGATGGTTGTCTTTAAATAGAATCTTCTGGTAAGGAACAACAATATAATTTAGTCCCTTTGTGTTGAGTAGTGTTTTACTCCTTGCTCTCATTGTTCACTAATATATAATACATACATATATATATATATATATATATATATATATATATATATATATATATATATATATATATATATGAATAATAATATAAAATCTGTAAGTGGAAAGGATAATCCAAGTGGTTCTTCTTAATATAAAATATTAAAAAGATACATCTGTAGAGTGCTCAAGGTATAGAATACAGAGCAATATGATGTACATCAAGGAAAATTTTAGCACATCACAAAAATATGGTTATACATCATGATTTATTTCAACCAGTAAGTCTCATCAGACTGAAAATATAAATGGTTTAAATTTACAAAAATTTAAGAAAGGATTATATATATATATATATATATATATATATATATATATATATATATATATATAAATATATATATACACACACACACACACATACACACATCTGAAAGAATACTGAAAAAGTTCTCAGCTGTGCTTATTTCTGACTTTCAATTACAAGGAATCAAAATACTAATTTTGTTGTGTAAAGAAGTTTTCAGCACTCACTCCATGTATAACAAGTCTAGCCTAATAATAATAATGGGAGATGTGCTGCATGGGAAACCAGCCATCTCTTATAAAATTCTGCCCTGTGGCCTAGAAAGGACACAGTGCCAGTATGCGGCTTTACGGCAGCAAAACATGGAGCATCTACTTCAGACAGGAGTGATGTTTCATTGCCTTTAATCTTCACTGGTTGAGATGCATTCTGGGGTCAATATGTTCAACCAGATCACCAATGCTGTAGTTTTCACCCAGTTACCCAGCATGTACACTCTTTTCCAACAGTGTCATCTTTGCTGGCTTGGACATGTATATTGTATACCAGGATGGGAGTATTCCGAACATCTTTCTGTACAGGGAAATGGCCACTAGCATGAAGGTAACTTCATCTTTACTTCAAGGACATTTACAAAAGAGATATGAGGGCAATGGACATGGACATATAGAAGTATGAAGATGTTGCTAACTATTGCTCATGCTGGAGACTCAATTTACACTGAGGGATGGAGTGAGGAGAGGAGAAATAGAGGTTTGCTGCCAGGAAGAAGTGTGCTTAATGTTAAGAAAACAACACAGCGACATCAAGGGAGTGTCAGTGTTCTATCACATACATTTGTTGCAATCAAGACTGTCACTCCCATGTGGGCCTGTATAGCCATAACACCATCAGCAGCTGAAGCATAACTTTAGGCACAGATTTATGGTCTCTTGAGACCAAGAGATGCCACATATAGCCTAATAATGAAAAAAGCATTTATTTTACATAAATGTTTTTAGCATAATCTTCCTTGCCAATGCATTTAATATCTGTAATAAAGATTCAACTGTATTACTCATACAGGTGTCAGCAAACTATGAAGGAAGCACTTGTGGGTTAAATTACTTCAAATGTATAAAAATGTTCTTTACCTATTTTCTGAAAAATATATTGAATTTTTTTCTTTCATTCCTCCTTTTCAACAGATTTATAACAAGATTAGTGTTTTAACTATATAAGTCACATAAATGTACTTAACTGTTAATTTGTTACCTTTAGTAACTTGATTTATCTTGGGTGAACACTAATTTTCTTACAGTATTTTGCTGTAAGATGGCACATTTCCAATACAATTGTTTGAATAATTTTCTATTTTTGTAACTTGTGTATATGTAGAAAAGTTGTATAGTTTGGTTTTGTTGTTCATTCTGTTTCATTTCTTTTTTTTTTCATTGACCTTTAGTTATTTCTGTGTCATAAAGCAGTATTTTTGCATTTAGATATTCATCTACTATTAGGTCCAATAAATCACATTAAGATTATTATTGTACAAGATTCTAATTGGAATAATCCATCTCTGTTTGTTGAAATTGATTGTTTTAAAAAAGACATCCAATTCAGTCATGTCTGATTGCTGCATTTTTTATTTTATTTTGCCTTTTCTTTTTTCTTTTTTTTTTCTTTGTTTGCTTGCCTTTGCTTTTGCTATCAAATCATTTTACTCATTAAAACCCTCATTGAAAAGTGAATCTATTTTACTTGTAAATCATTCTATCTCTCTCCTTCCTGAAGTAAAAAGTCAGGGGTTAATGTTTCTTCTTTTAATAAGCCAGTTACTTCCTCCTTTTTACAATGATTGGTCCAAACTGCTTGGCATATTGTAACTATGATAGGTGGAATGTTAGCATTCTTTGCCTGGCCCCTAATCATTGGATAACTCAGATAAGGGAAATAACATTTGTTGCATCATTTTTACTTTGCTTTATTTCTTTCTGATTTTCTTGAATATTCTCTGCTTGTGATTATTTGTAGGACAAATGATTTTCAAGAGGTTCCATCAACAGTTGTATATTCAGTAGTCTCTTTTAGTCTTTTTATTGACTAAACACTAATTTGAAGTGGATATTTTATCATTTTCTCTTCAACATTATTTTGAAATGTGCCAGAAAGAATTTATATAGAATTTTACTAATATAGGAAACTGTGATTGTCAAGAACTTTCAGGTGGTTAGTAGTTTCCTGTTATCAATTGTTTCAGATTAGTATGATGAGAGTCAATTTAATCTGACATTTGATTTGAAATATATCCTTATATATGCATTATTAGTTTGTTTGTTTTCTTGTTTTTGAAGAATAACTGCAACAAACATTGAATTTTGTATGGAGTGACAGTTGCTTGCTTTCCTCTCAAACAGTTTATACAAGTGAAAAATTTAAAAGTTTTTTCAAAATGTTATTACTTAATTCCTTGACTTGGAACAAATTGGACTTCAATTAGAATGTGGCCACTAGAGATCCAGGTTCCATTTTAATTGGATCTCTATTTATTACACAGTTAGATTATATTATACAAGACTGGATTTACCAAAAAATTGGTATGAACCAAATGAGATTGCTAAGATTATCAGAATATTTATATGAACAATATATTATGTGTGTTACAACTTATAATATCCACCCTTATTAAAAATACTGATAGCTTGTTTGTGGGATAATAGGTTTTATTATGCAAACTAAGTTCAATATAATTCTTTTATTAATTCAAGAGATGGAAGCCTATATGATTAACACAATGTCCAATATACCTAAATAAATTATTATTCTATTATTTTACATATAATCCTTGGCATACTTTAACCTTCCTCAGGCTTTTATCATTACAAACTTTTCTACTCTTTTAACTTTAACATTAGTAGTGTCTTTGAAATATTTTTTGATGGAGCAGACAAAAGTCAATTTTACAAAATGTGAGGTAACATTGTTTTGCATTAATTTTTAGCTTGTGACTTCTGCCATGCATAAAATACCTTATAACTTTCTTTATCTTAACACCATCAGATTTGAAGGGACCTATAATTTTACTGCTTACGATTTTCTTTTATATGTCATTTCCTTTCAGGACATGAGCAATGAAGTTTCTCCATTACCTACTGATTTTGTTGCTCTAAGTAACCCTTGTTCCTTTATCATCCATCTCTGTCACTGTGGCCCTGACTCTGCCATCTCTGCACTCAAACTCATCAAACAAGTTACTATCTATTTTCACCTGCTTCTCCTGTCTTTAATATGCTCTGTTAGTATTAAGCTTTCTTTCCTCATTATATATCCCATAAATTTCAGCTGTAGTTTCCTTGTATTTCCTATCCTTGTGAAAATTTCCTCATTTCTGTCTCTTCTTCATTGGTAAGGAGATTGTCCAACACTCTTCCCTTTGTTTCTAAGGATATTTTTCTATCCCTTAGTAGTTTCTATATATCTTGAATTTCTATCATGCTTTCCATTGTCTGTCACTACACTACGCAGTTAAATTTCTGTACCTGCTTGAATCTGTCATCCCCAATATGTAACTCACAACTTTGGTTCTCTCTTTTACTGACAACAAGGAATTTTGTTTCCCTCTGTTAATAATTAGTCATTTCTTACCTTGTCTAGGAGTTCTTTCATTTTTCTTTCTGAGTCTGCTATCAGCACAGTATTATCTGTGTATCACGTTAAGATTATGTCCACTAATAATAAAGCTTTGTAGGCCTTCTAATCCTCTTCAAATTGTCTTGCTTTAATAAGAGTTCAATAAACCTGGTGAAAAAACACATCTCTCTGGAGTTGCTATTTTTTTCTCACTAAACTCGTTCTCTATCAACAGGCAAGCTATCTAAATCAAACTTTTCTAATATTGCAAGGAACTCTTTATGTTGTAGTTGGAATAAAAGTTTGCAGATTTTTTTAAGTGAATTTCGTAGACAATATATAAATATTTGTACATAGATTTATTCAATCACATAAGTGTCATTCTGTTCCACTACCTTTTGTCATCTTTAAGGCAGCTTTGTTATTCCTACCTCTCAGACCTTGGCATCTATCTGGGTGATGAACTAGTTGAAGTGGTTTTTACAGGCTTCCAGAGAATTGTAGTTCTTCCATTAAGCGAATTTTGTAAGGATCGAAATAAATGGCAATCCGATAGTACAACAGATGTAGTAGGATATCCTAACCAAACTGTATCAATTTCTGCCAGGTTTGCAAAGCTGTGAAGTCTCTAGTTGTTTTGATAACAACAGTACCCTTCTGATTAGTCAATTCCAGATGCTTTTAACCAATTGCTACTTTTAATCAGTTCAGTTAGGAGCAGTACTTGTTTGAATTCATCTAATTTTGCAGAAGAGCAAGTATACTACAATGTCCTTTTAACCCCTCCAGATACACAGCATTACTTTCTTTGAATACAGACCATCTTTTTGGAGTGGTTAATGGTAGCTCATTTTGTTTTCCCCAGGAACTTTTTCATTCCAAATAGTTGTAAACAATCCATTTTTTATCACCTGTGATCATTCTTTTCAAAAGTGGGTTCTTGTTTTTGCTCATAGAATCACAGATGGAAATGCAGTTCATTAATTTTTTTTCTGTTAAATTGTAAGCCATCAAAACATCATAGTAATTCACATATCCAAGTGTTTGTTTTCAAATACCTTACAATGCTCATATGAGGTATGTGGAGTATCTCTGTGATGCCCCATGTTGTGTGACCTGAATTTAATTAGCATTTTGATTTTTTTTTTTTTTTTTTTTTTTTTTTTTTTTTAAGCGTATCACCCCAAGAAAGGCTGGAGGCCACTATCACGCAAGGGGTTAAAGAAGGGTTGGAGGAAGAGCAGATTGGAGTGGTAAAGGAGAGGATGTGGAGAAAGAGAAAGACTGTCGGTCAATCAAGGCAAGGGGTTACAGAAGATTTGGAGCAAGAGCAGATAGGAATGAAAGATGAAAGGATGTGGAGAAGGGAAGTGGATAGATCAAGGCAACTGGAGATGTCGATTGACGCTACACATAAACCATTGGAGATTGTATTTGTCAGGGAAACAGTAATAGGGAAGGGAGTTCCATAGGCGAGATGTGCGATACATGAAGCTATTGGAGTAGAAGAGATGTCTACATCTAACAGTTTCAACTGTGTAGGGGTGGGAACGGGATGCCAGCCTCGTAGGACGTTTAAATTCACGAGGCCTAGGGACAAGCGAAAGCAGCTCCTCGGAGCAATTACCATGAAAGTACTTGTAAAAAAGGCAGAGCGAGGCAACATCGCGTCTGTGAGAGAGCGACTGCAGACGAGATGACAGATCAGGGCCAATCACATTGCATATCCGTCTCTGGATCTTATCAAGAACCCTGAGGCAAACAGCAGGGGCTCCAGACCATATATGGCAGCAATACTCCATGCAAGGGCGAATGGTGGATTTATAGACTTGGAGGATCGATTCCCGGGATAAAAATTTCCTGGCTCAGCACAGGGAACCAACTTTCCTTGCGGTGGCTGATGCAACTGACTCGATGTATTTGTTCCATCTCAGATCAGCGGACAGCGTGAGACCGAGCAGCCGCAGAGAGGAGCTCTCGAGAAGTTGGTCTTCAGACATTCTAATGGGATGCAAGGATGGATCCTTGTGGTGGTTTATAGAGAGCAGTTTTGTTTTAGAGGCGTTAATGTTAACCATCCATTTCTCGCCCCAGTTCACAACCGATTGGAGGTCCTTTTCAATTTGAGCTGCCAGGTTAACTTTGTCAGCATCACTAGATTTGTGTTTGAGGCAGGAGTAAATTGTGGTGTCGTCAGCGTAGATGCCGACTTGGGAGTCTATGGTGTCAGGAAGGTCGTTTATAAATATGAGGAACAGAGTAGGGCCTAGGATGGAGCCTTGAGGAACACCTGCGTTAGTGGGATAGGAGCTGGAGATGGATCCACTGAGAACGACCTTCAAATCCCGGTCATCAATGACTGCAGGCCTACCAGAACATTCTTGACCTTCTAGATCAAAATTTCCACTTCTCTTCTGAACCTAGTAAACCATTTGTGAACAGTATTTTTATCTATGGTAGCATCTCCATAAATGGGACATATCTTTTTTTGCTGTTTGTACAATTTTTTGTTGTTGTTTGGTTTTGGTTTTTGGTTTTATTATTATTATTAATCTGGAAATAAAAGAGCATTAAATTTTCTCCATTTTAACTTTTAGTGTAAGAACATTTAAAATTTACATTCCAAACAGAAATTGTATAAAAATCACATTGAAATATCACCTTTTAGAATACATACATATGTTATAAGCTTCATTCACATTTAAAACAAAATTGCATGTTCAAATGTCACCTATTGAATATCTCTACAAACTTTTGTTCAAACTCAATATCTTTCAGCATTTGTAATGCCCACTTTGATGGCATTCTGATTGTGAAATTGCATTTCTCATTCCAGTGTCTTGAACAAATTCACTCTGTTCTTGCCCTATTTCCAATGTAATTCTACTATGACCTCTGTTCATTAAATCCTAATGATTAGTTATGTGGCTCACCAAGCAGATTATCTGATTGTTAGCATTTGTGTCTGGTTTCTTTAGAAGTGCTATGAAGATTAATCTGCAACTCTCCAGGACTTCCCCACTGTCATATATATCCTTTATTATTTTGATAAACCTTATCAATCTTGAAATCATTTAAAGCTATCAGCAGCTCTGTTACACTCACATCTAATTCTGCTGCTTTGTTCTACTTCATCTTTTCCAGCACAAACAAATTCAGATGCTAACACTATGGATCCTTCCATGTTTTTATGTATTATAAATTTCTTTCTTCTCTTGTCAGGGTGGTGCTCCCCAATATATTCATTCCATCTCTGTAGTACATTTTATTTTTCCATTGAGATTGTCTCTTTTTCAAATTTTATGAATCCTGCCAAAGAACACATAAACCTTCTAGCTCTTTTCCTTTATGCATTCCTGCTATGTTCATGTGCTCCAGGGTTTTCTTTTGTTCTTTTCTTTATCATTTCTCTATACTTCTCATTTAGATTGCTTGAATTTTTCATTTTGCTTGTTTGCAATTATTTTTAATGTTTTTGTTTTAATATCATATATCTTGTGCCATTCCTTGGATTATTTGTCTCTCTTTCATTTGATTGGGAATTTCGGATGTTATCCACTACTTTTTATTTTGTCTTTCATTACTTCAGATTACTCTACTTCCTCACTGTTACCTGCTAAGTCATGTTGGTTGACTATTTGCATGAAGGATCCAGTCTCTATCTCTGCCATCAGTTCCATCCAATATAGTTCTGTATTCATCATTAAAAATTACAGTTGAATAATTTGTTTTCATATACTTTTTAAATAAACCCAACACAAATGTTTGTAATGTTTACTTAAAGGTGTTAGTTTAGTTGCTCTCATGTTTTAGTCAGTTCTTGATAATCTGCCTTTTTTCTCTCTCATTACAATACTAACTTCAAATATATATATATATATATATATATATATATATATATATATATATATATATTGTGTTTTTGCTAGTCAATTTCCTTTTCTTGCTTAATACCCTTTTAATTTTTCTTAAATCTCTTTTTGTGACATTCCTAAAGCCAGATTTTGTTTTTCTTGCCAATTCTTTGATTTTCATTTTTTGTTTGTTTTCTGGCCTCCAGTCACCTTTTTGGCAGTTTCCAATGTTATGTTTTCATCATTCAATAACTTTGCAATATTTTGTTTTTCTTTTGAGATTATATCTTTCTTATGACCCATAGCAATCTTTGTATATCTGAAATTAAAAATTTATATCAGTAACTATACTATTGTATTTATTTGCAATGTGATGAACAATCATTGAGTTACATAGTAAAATCTCACATCAATAAATTTGTTATTGTGAATACTTTTAATAAAAGAAATCCACATGATATATTTATCATATAAACACATCCTCAGTTGGTTGATTAATACCAATTTTACAGTGAAAACATTAACTTTCATCATAAATTCAGATTGTGTTTTCAGTGTTAATTTCATTTTTGTAGTTAAGTTGTTGTTATCAATCATTTTATGAGCATTCTTCCTTTTACTTCAATATGGTTGTTGTATTTGGATACTTAAATACTTTTTTATCAATTGTAATCAAAACTAATAGTGTTTATAATTGCTGTGTATTTGCCTTCTTTTTTTTTTTTTGGCTATTTTCATTTGTTTTATGACCTCAAGAAGTGTATTAAAAATTAATTATCAAACTTTTGTGAGGTGTATCTTAAAAAGAAAGAATTAATTCTTAACTGGCTTTGTACTCACTTCCCTATCAACTGCCTATCTGTTTCTTTTCACTTGACTATAGAATTGGGAAAAAGCAAGAGGAGGGAAAGGAAGGAAACATAGAGGGTAAATAAGAAAGAAAATGAAACAAGCTGGTGAAAGTAGAAAGGATGGTGAAAAAAAAAGATATTAAACAGGCTTCCTGATTTTAGTTTTATTATTCTTTTGCTCTTTGTTTAAAATTGAATGACATTTTAATATTTTCTCTTCGTGTGTAACTGTATTAATATATAGATTTGTATATTTAAGCATATTTAATACATTTATTGGTTTGTATTTGAAAGTGTTTATCAAATATATTAAGTTCAAATTAATTGAAAATATTTTGTTAGATGAATGTCATTGTTTAATGATCATAAATATTTATATAAATTTTAATACACCAAGTTATTTCATTTTCTTGAAATTTATAACTTTGGTCATTTTTAAAAAAATTTCTTTTTGTTCATATTCAATTGAATATTTTCAATGCTTATGAAGTGCTCTCATAAGTATTCTCTATTTATTTATTGGCTTTAGATGTTTTGCAAAATGTTACTATTCAAACAGTTCCACCAGAACGAAAACATTGTAAACTTTTGCATTTTATAATGAATATATAATTGAAACAGTTATTTCACTAATTATCTGATAATTTTTTTATTCCTCCATAGATACTTGAATATAAGCAGTTAAAGAAATACCTTATGGAAAACTTAAAACAACTTTCAAGCTTGATTTTTTTTTTTTTTTTTTTTTTTCTCTTGTATAAAAAAAATCATCTAATTTCATCAAACTGTACAGTTTTCTAGTTTGTATTTGTGTTCATTTTCTGCTCCTTCTTAAGGATTTTATTTTTTATTTTTAAAAGAGGAGAATGGGAATATTCCTATTGAAAATTACCAAACATTTGCTGGTTTCATTTTTTTTTTTTTTTAAATCGTTTTTAATAATGTAAAAATTATTTATGAATTTCTCTTAATCAGACTATATAATGTGTTACAAGTAAAATGGAATTGCAATGTAATTTCATTTTATCTTCTTATCAGGTAAAAAAATCATTTGATTGCTTATGGTCAATTCATTGATAATCTCATTGTTCCTTATCTGAATTGTACAATGATTGTGCATCCATTAAGCCAATCCATTCATTCACTGTTCACTCACTCTCACAAGTTGCTTATCTGTCTGACAAATCCACTTAAACACTTAATCTGTCTGTTTACTGCAATAATGCCTTCTTGTTGATCACTTGCTGGATTACATTGTTTCACTCATTGTTTTACTTTGTGTTTGTCTTAATAATAAATTATAGTTGGAGATGTTTACTTAGCTTATCCCAGTCTGACCACAATGGGGCATCCTATAAAGATCAAATTCAATAGTAATGACATGTGAGACTTGCTTACTAGCCATCATTCTATGATCAGTACTTTAAATAATAGAAGTCTTAGGACAAAACACTTTTGTCTTACAAGACTCAGTTTTCACAAAATATGTGAAATGTTGCGCACACACACACACACATATATTTACCATTACATACAATTTGAGAAAGGTAAATAATAATGTGATAAAAGTTTGTGAGGGAAATTTGAAATTCTCTCAGGAAGTTTTTTTTCCTCATAGGTGTAGATTACAATTTAAACATTTAGGAAATTTTCTTGGTGCAATTTCCAAAACATTGTGTGTAATGCATTTTACATTTTTACATTAGATATTAAAATTGTCTATTGTATGTAAGTCCCATTGGTATATAAAACTCTTCTCACTTCAACAGGAAATATAAAAATAATTTTCAATGATACATCAGATCTTACTGGAGTTTTATACATATTCTCTATTTGGCCTAGTTCAAAACAAGTTTCCTTTTTATGCATTTATTATAAATATTTGAAATTCTTATATTTAGAGAGAAAAATGGATTTTATATGATATATACTTGCTTATGAATTATACATTATGCTGTGAAATTGTCTTTTGAATAGGTTTCTCAATTTCTTCAAGTATATCACCATTGTTCTTTCTTTCAATGCTGCATTTAAAATAAATAAATTCCTAACATTATGTGACTTTTATTTTCAATTGTCTAAGTAGTTCTTATGCTAATGAATTTGCCTATATGAAACCATTTGATATATTCACTATAAAGAGTTGAGTAAAAAAAATAAATCCTTTTAAATACAATATTGTATTTAAATGAATTTTTAGTTGTGTAATTCTTAAGTTGCAATAATTTGTAAACTTGATTAACCATAATTAATGAAGACATTTAACCCTTAAAATTGCTGCTGAATGTCTATACAACAGAAAGAGTAATAAATGATTTTAGGACTGGAAAATATTAAACAAACAAATTATACCTATTATTTAAAGAAATATTTATGCATAAGCAATATGAACAAATGGGTTTTTGAATGCAAATCCTGTTTGTCTTTAAATGTGGAGTCAGTAAACAAGTAATATTTGTTTTTTACTTGTATTTTTAGATAAGTTTTGTCTCTGTTGTCTTTTTTTAATGATTCTCCTCTATAACAAACAAGCAATTCATTTTTCCACAAATTCAGATATTTAAAAACAAAATCTTAGATACTTTTTTATTCTATATTCAGTCACTTTATGTAATGACTATTCTGGCTTAAAATTTGTGATATAATATTATCTATGAGAAAGTTGTTAATCTATACTAGGGACTGTAGTATGATCCATCTCAACACCACCCCCTGGGCCATTAATGGATCTGTCTTGAACAATTGTCCTTCAGGGACCAGCCAAAGATAAAGCTCAATGTTTAAGGTTTAAATTGAATTTTTAAAAATGAAAAATTTTTCTTGAAGCTTTTATTTTAGTTTTAATTTCAAGCTAATAGATTAAATTTTATATTTACAATAACCAAAATACTTTAATGTATTTCAAAAACTATTTAGTGGAAAGACTTTTGTTTTGATTTTTATTTCTGGATATTCCCAAAGATCATGTATCTATATAAAGATTGCGGCCTTTATATTTTTTTTTTTTTTTTCATAAGACAATAGTGTCCTTAACATATCTTATTTATAAAAGCAATTAAAAGTTTTTCTTATTAAATAATTTTATAGTTTTATTGCATTTTTTTATTTTTACTAATATAAAGAGGCTAAAATTTTAATTTCTCAAAATTTCATAAAATTAAGATGTAAAAAATATATTTTTACCAAGATTTTTTAAAAACAAAATTAAAAAATAATTTTTTTTTTATTTTTTTTTACTAAGTCCTGAAAATTTCATTAAAATCCAACAGTTATTTGATTTTTGCAGGAATTTCCAAAATGTGTTTTTTACCATAAAAAAAATGTGCTAAAAATCTCTATACTAATCTTTGGCCCATTTGTTGATGCAAGAAAAACAAGATTTTTAACCAAAATTTTCAACGTACTAAAAGGGATTAAAAAATTTATTAAAATAATCAGAAAATACTTTCGTCTTTCCTCTTAATAATAACCTAAATATTTTGACAATAAAAATATTTTTAGCAAGTTTGGGGCCATTTTTCATCATGGTACTCTCTTTTTTAGAAAATGTTTTTTGTCGGTACCTAATCTATACTGTACTGATCCAATTTCTCTTAGTGGCTGTGTTACTGTAACAACAAAAATGGCATATCATAGAAATACTTTTGTTAAGCAATGCTGTTAAAATGCTTTAATTTGAGGAATAAAACTATATAGTTTAATTTACAACTTTCACAACTATGTAATGTTGACTGTTCACACTCACCACCATTAATAGTGATTGGATTATTGTATGTTTGTGCTTGTTAGGAAGACTGAAAAGAAATTAAAAGATTATTCTTTTAATTTCTTTTAATGCAACATAAAATAATAATCCCTTTATTTTATAAAAATACTTTTATCACATTTTTATATAGTATAAAAGTTGTTTTTATTAAGTAAATGTATCATTATTTCATGCTAAATGATTTATCTTTTTCTTGCTCCCTTATATTCTGAATATTTCCTCACTTTATTACAAAAAAGACTTTTTTTCAACATCAGCTGACTCTAAACTCTGTTGATTAGGGTTTAGTAGAAATACAAGTAACGCTAACTTTAAAATTTTAAATGTAATTGTAGTTTGGCTAATTTCCTTATTATTTGCAAATAATATAAATTGGAAGTGAGTTGACAGTGTGCTTAATTTCTGCTTTCAGGCATCTTTGTGTAATATTTTTAAAAAAGGAAAAACTGATACTCAATTTTTCCAGGCCAGTATTAATTTGTTTGAGAGATTTGTATAACACCAGTGATAATCTATGGTAATATGAAAGAATTTGTAAAGCTAATTGTTCAGATTTAGGAAATAAAATGATCCACTTTAAGTAATCAGTTGGTTTTGAAGAACAAATCACTTTGTCATTACATCAATCTTCATTTCACAAAGAAATTGGATACCAGTTGTTCATTCATAGCATGTTTCTGTAAATGTTCAGAACAGATATTTTATCAAAATCTAGCTAGATAGATACTGTAACTGCATGTTTTCTATTAAATATCTGACTATAACTATCATCTGATGAATGGTAGTAGTGATAACACTAACAGTAATAATAACCAACATTATCATCTTGCTCAACTTGTCTTTTCAAATGTCATATTGAAAATGCCTTACTCCTTAGACCAAATTCTTACTCTGATCACTGAAGACCCAATGGTTTGTTGCAGCAGCTTAATTGTTCCATTTCCTCTTCTGATCCACTTTAATTGATGATCCTTTAACATTTATCCATTTCCTTTTTGAAGCAGTAACAACCTCCTACTTAGCTAGTCATCTCTGTCTCTCTGTATATTTTTCTTCTTCCTGTCATTGAATTTTTTTTTTGCTTCATATGTGGAATATATTGAGTTTTTGAAGAAAATGTTATTCATTGCTTTTGCCATTTTTCTCTTATAATCTGCAATCTTTTTTCAATACAATAATAGTAACACAAAGTATTTTTCTTTAAAAATAAGGAAAAAATTAAGAAAAAGACACTAAAAATAACAGTTAGAAAATAGTGAGAAACAAAAATGAAATAAATCAAATTGGAGATGTTTTTCTCTGACTCATCTTTTAGACTTGTCTAAATGTATTAACTCACAATTAATGCTTCATAGATAGAATATATATTTTTTACCAAAATATTTGTTCTGTTCCACCTCCACAAATACTTTCCAACTTATATTTCTGTAGGTTATGTCATTGTCTAAATGCATTTTTAAAAAAAATAGATCCTGTCCAATATATTAATGGTGGCGGGAAATAAACTCCACGAACACCAAATTCCTTTCTTTGAATCATTTTATTATTTGAGAAACATTTTTGAAATAATTTACTTTTCTACAGTTCCCAGTAATCTGGGCCATTTTTATTCTACTACCAATTGACAAAGATTTATCACTTGTTCTGAATATTTAGTGAAGCATATCGACTGTGTCCACCACAGAAATTCTTTTTGAATTAACAAGTGAATCTATTCAGTTTTTCACTAAATTATATGCCCAAAGTAATGGCACTTTAAATTAAAAAAAAAAAAAAATAACCATGCCATACATCTATATAATCATTATTCATCAATGTCTATTCATATCATGTGCTCTTCATTGTTTGACTCTTATTATTTAAATCTTTTATCTTTTATTATTCAAGGACTTTGAAAGAAAAAGGACTGCAAAAGCCAAATTTCTTTTATAATTGTTTAAAACATATTTACTTCACCTTTTTTAGTATTTCTTTTTATAAAGTAATTAAAAATATTTGTTTAGTTATGTTGCAAAGATTTTATTTATATTATTGGGAGGAAAATTTGATGAGAAGCATTATTTATTTATAAATTTAGCTTGTAGTTTGATTATTAATGAGACAGTGACAAAACATGTGATGATGGATTAGTAAAAATTGAGAATTGCAGTGCAGTGAGTTTTGTATGTTTTTGAAGAACCAACCACTTAGCAATAAGTTAGTAAATAAAAATGATTTGCAAGAAGGACACTGAAATGTCCTTCTCTGGTAAACAAAAAAAATGTTATGTTAAGCAATTACTGTCTGAGCCAATCCTGCTCAGTATGAGCATGCAGCCCAAGTAAGTGTCTCCTTTTACATAATTCCATTGGTCCTTTTATAAACTAATAATATTTTGGAATTCTAATATTGAACAGATTTGTGGGGAATAATTTCCTATATACTTTTATTTCAAAATGTGACTTTATCAAATATTCTGGTTCTGACTTGTTTCATTGCTATATTTAGTGACAAAATTAATGTTCATTTTGTTTTTGTAGATATGAAAAGTCATCTATAATTTTGCTGTCTTGGTGAAATTCATTTTCAGCTTAGTTTGATGTCATATACATGCATTAATTTATGCTTATCAATTATTGTAGCTGTCATCACTTAACAACCTTGAAGTTTTCATAAATTTTTCAAATAATCCAGAAACTACCTTTTTTTAGCTAATTAAAGAGAAAAATCATGAGTACTTGTGTGTATGTATTTTTTGTATGTGTGTGAAGCATACATAAATACTTTTTTTTATCTATTTAGCATAACTTTGAATATGTATCTCTTGTTGTTATTGTTCTTGGCTTGTGTTTGCCTTTAACCCTTGTAGCCTTATCTCTCATTGATAATTGTATTACCATTACAGACAGAAGCTTGCAGTCATGTTGAGTTGTTTCATTGGCCACACCAATCATCCATGACTGACTGACTGCCAGGTTATTATTGTCTTCTCTGCTGTGCTGTCACTTGTTTCTTAGTTGCATGGGTCACAGCATTTAGCTGCTGAAATGCTATTATGTCGTGTAAGTTCTGTTGTGCAAGTGATGTTGGATGCTTGTTATTTGCTAATGTTGGTTTAGGTTCATTCTGGCTTAGTATTCTGTGGATGTTGCCTGTGGCATGATAACAAGCCCACTAATGACTCCAGAAAGTATGCCAGATCAAGTAGTCTAGAATTTAACTTTTGGTAGTGTCTTTTTCTTGTATAATTTTTTTTTCATTGGCAAAATCTTTCAAGGATGCTGTTCTTCAATCCTATATCAGAGTTAGAAAATAAAGTTTAAAACTTTTCTTTATTTAAATTTTTATAATAACAAGAATATTATTCAGAGATATTATTGATCTAATTTTATATAAATGTGTTTATAACAGAATTTGTAAATTCCAAATTAGCTTAATCCAAGTATTCTCATTTGAAATAGAAATTATTAATGTCTTTCAAAAAGGTTTTTATCTTAACAAACCTTTTTACTGAACTTTTTGAATCAATAAAAGGATATTTCTATCCTATTTTATCAAAGATTCATATAAATAAAACATTTATATTATTTATCCTGAAAAGAAATGAAATCGTGAACACAATTGAGAAATTTTTGCCAATTGTTTAGTGATGTAATAAAGATCTAATTAAGTGCTTGATCTGAAAAGTTGATTTGATACTTCCCAGGAATTAGTAATTAGTATTTTCATGTTCAGTTTGCCATTTGTTAGTATCGATTATAAAATAGTATGAGAAACAAATTCTCGCTATTATTATGTATTTTATTTCTATTTGAATTTGAAAATACACCATTTTTATATAGAGTGCAGTCCTGTATTATTAAAAGAAATACTTTTTTGCTAGTTAACAACATTGATAACAAAATATTTCTTGTGTTTTTGTGAATGTTACCTCTTTTTTTTCTCCCAACTTTATATTAACACAAGATCTTAAATTTTCTGATTTAGTTGTTTTTCTTCCTTCCAATGACTTTTCTAAATATATAATCTCTTCTTCATGTAATCCTCATGATATTGCTTACTATTCTTGTGTTATAATGCAAAGTAATTAACTTGAACTTGGTATTTTGTTACATGAAAATATTGGCTATTGTAATATTATAAGTATTACAAATAATTGAAAAGCAGTCCCCAGCAAAAGTCAAACTAGAATGAGAAGTGGTATTGATAAATTTGGTTCATTTCCCTATCTCAGTATGAACTAATCAGGACAGTATAAATAAGACTAGATAAAGAACTAAGATTTTATTGAAAAGCAATTGAGAGAAGAGCCCACTTTGAACTATTGCTGCTTTTCCCCCTCTACTTCTAATCCTCTGCTTGTTCTGGTGGGCATGCTTAGCATATAGACCATTATTTCATTCATTTATTTTTATGAATAAAATATTTAGATTTTAGCTTCAGTTGTAGCCAGTTCATTGTGCTAATCTTCCCTGTCTCAGTACAGTTATTAATGAAAGGGTAAAAAAAAAAAAGGTTAAATAATAGCCTAATAACGCAATCATTTTAGTAGGACACACTTGTCACTAGGACACATTCTTATCAATTCAAAAATACTTTGAGTATTTCATTTTACATTTTGCAAATGCTGAAAATATCATACCAAGAAATAAATTAAGAGCTAGAGAAGTGGGTTAGAGATTTTTCAGATATGCTGTTTAATTAATGATGCTGTATTGTACATAGCACTGCTGGTAACATACGTAGAGCAGATCTAATGATAATTACTTTTTATATATAACATTAAATTTTTGAAAATAATATACAAAATAGAATTCTTTTGTTTTCCTATCATTGCTTGATAGCTATTATTTTTATATCTACCAACAGAATATTAAAAAATTTAATAATGTCAATTAAAATGAGTCTCTTAAGAAGAAAAAAATTACAAACAAATTGAGATTTCAATAATTAAACTTGGGTACTATTAAATTAGGACAAAAAATAAATGCTGATACTTTTGGCATAAAGTACTTACATTTTTTTTTTGCCTTTTGATGTTTGGAATATTTTCCTTCCTTTACCAAACTCACATAATCTTTTTGTTTCTGGATCTTTTGCTATGAAAGGTGATAATCCCTTACCATTAAAGGTATGTAACTATACAAAGAAAAGTTGCAAAATAAGCAATAAATTCTCTTTCTGTTCACTAAAGTCTAGACATAATTAATGTCCCAACTCCCCTAAAAATACATTTGGAAGAAGAAAAGTGGCTTTAAGTAATGTTAGCAGTTACAATTAGGCCACCAATAAATAAGTGTATGACCCTACTTCTGAAAAGAGAATCAGGATCTACTCAAACCCTGAACAGGTCACATGATGAAAAATCATAGTGATTAAAATGTCACTTTCTTTTCTTTTCTTTTTTTTCCTATTATGAGATTTCCTTGTTTTATTTGTTGACATCACTGAGCTAACTGCTATTCCTTATCTTTTATTTAAAGGAATGCTACTAATTTATTAGTATAAAATTAAGTGCTATTTTCCAAAAAAAGTTTTTTTATTAATTTTCTGAAATTGTTCTAGTATTTAAAATTACATAAAACATCTAAACTATTGAGATGATAGCTTATTGGTTATTGTTAGTCTTTGATCTAATTAATTAGCTTTTAAATTAATTTGATTGCAA
The DNA here is from genome assembly GCA_964036315.1 of Acanthosepion esculentum. NCBI lineage: Eukaryota > Metazoa > Mollusca > Cephalopoda > Sepiida > Sepiidae > Acanthosepion > Acanthosepion esculentum. The sequence goes on along the minus strand of CAXIWW010000514.1, from coordinate 70,445 downwards.
ATGTAATCAGATTTTGTTTAAGATATAGATTAGATACGGTTTAAGAATAGATAGCCAATTAAGACCTTCTAATGGCAAAATTTATGCATATATTCTTTTTAACTTTGAAAATCAATGTCTGAGATATTTTTACATGTGTCAAACATTGACAATAACACTTTATTAAAAACAAACAGTAAATTATAGGTACCTTCATGAGATCGCTAAAAAGAGTATAGCATGACAAAAAAGACACTAAACTTGATGAAAACAAAACTTTATCACCTATCATCTAAATGTTTATGTTATTATTAAGAGAAAAGATCAAAGTATTTTGGGGGTATTTTTTTACATTTTTTAATCATTTCTAGCACGTCCAAAATTTCCGTTAAAAATCTTCTTTTTTTTTTTTTTCTTTTTTTCTTGGAGTCAGCAAAACTGACATAATCGATCATATCAGTCATTTTTTTCCAATTTATAAAAAAAATCTCAGTTTGAAATTCTTTTAAAAATCAATTATAATTTTTTCAAAACTTATTTTAAGAAAATCAGAAATTATAATGTTTATTTAAAATATTTTGAACCAAGCTTAACTTAGCTTCTGCGCTGAAAAAAACGTAGTTTGAAAATTAAACAAAACAGGTCATAACCTTTCGCGTCACTTGACAAGGTGACGAAAGACATTCATGACATTTTGATAGCTTACATGAGGATAATTCCTTCTACGGAAGGAGAGAAGTGAAGTTATTTAGATATAAGTGAACAAATTATTTAACTCATTATTTTTAAGGAAAACTTTCAGCACTCTAATTTTTTTATTTTTTTTTTTGTACTTAACTTTCACCTTTACGTTTAAGATGCTTTATGGAAAATATAAAGAAAGTAAAATAAGACTGTTGAGAGTGAGATTAAATTTCATAAGAAAGGTATCTGATTAATTTATAGGTATCTTTCTTATGAAATGTTATCAGAAGTGTACATAAAATACAAATTTAAATTTCATGAGATGATACTGATACTTGTAGGTACCCTTTTTAGTTGAAATTGAAAAATCAAATTAACTTCTCCACATGTGTTTCGCAAAAATAAATCTATCTCAAAAGGACATTTACAAAACTGAATGCAGCTTTTAACTAATTTTATAATATTTTAACAACTTAAATGTAAAAATCTATTATAACTAAAGAAATAACAAATAATTGTATTAAAAATTCAGTATTTAAGTTAAATACTAGACAGAAACTCAATCCATGTGACGTTTTTTTTTTATTGCATACATGATACTTCCGGTCTTCCACAGATTTGATTTACAGTGTTATTATTGACACAAATTATATTTTTTTATATACTGTTGTTCGTTAGTTTGTAAGAAGCTTTGGAAATTATAATCTGTAACTATGTATCTACTTAATAACAAAATTCATTAAATTGTACAAACTTTTCCCTAATTTTAGAAGATTTAACAACATAATGTAAATATAATAAAATATTTCAGAAATAACAAATAATTGTTTTAAAAATTCATTTTTCATCGAAATAGCTTTTTGCTTTCAGACAATATTGTCCATGTTCATTAAAATAAATAAAAGCAATTAAAAGCTTTTGAAATTAAATAATATTTTTGTTTTATTGAGTTTTGTATGTTACAATTTAGAGATGATTTTCAGGTAGAGGTGGTCCAACTGAAAAAAAAAAAAAAAAAAAATACATGATTTGGTTTCCTCAAAGCCTTGTGCGTTTAACTAATATAATCCCTAATCTTCCCCAAATTGAAATTATAGAGTTTTCATACAATTAGTTATGTGGTTGGTTGGTGGAATTAGTTATCTTAATACATATGGAAAAAAAAATTTTTGCCATGACTTTAAAAAAGAAAAACATATTTATAATAAGTTCCATCATTTGTGAATAGTTTCTGAAAGTTTCATTAAAATCTGACAATTATTTCTATTTTTGCAAGATTTTCAAAATTAATGTCTGTCATACAGAAAAAATGTGCTAAAATTTTATGTTATTTTACTAGTTCTGGTGACACAAGGTTTTTTTAATCAAAATTTAGAATGTTCTAAAAAGAAGGAAAAATTTTTAAAAATAATTAAAAAAATACTTTAATCTTTCCTCTCAACAATAACATAAACATTTAGACGTTAAAATTTTGTTTTCATCAAGTTTGGCATCTTTTTCATCATGCTGTTTTTAGCGATCTCATGAAGATACCTAAGTAAATATAATAGTCATGCATTGTAATTTTTGAGTGATTTTTAAAATGCACCATTGACATTTGTCTTTTTTCTTTTTTTCATTAATTCCTTCTGTTGGCATAAGCTGAATTTTGTCTTCATTTGTTTTACAATATTACTTGGTTAATGTTTTTACAAGAGTTTTACAAGAATTTCCAGTTTATAACATATAGAGAGAATTCCTTCAATAGATATGTACTTTCAACTTCTAGTTTTTTTCAACCACCTCTCTTGTTAGTTTCTCGAGTTTATTTGCCTAGGTAAATATGTTTCTAATTTTTTTTAAACATGTATTTGCATCACTTTGTCTCTTAGCAAGTAGTTATTATTAATAAAAAAGTTATAATAAATTAAATGAATCCTACAAGTTTTTACTGTTGTAATTTCATTTCCAATTTCCACTACTAGCAGCTCAGATTGAGGAATTGGAGAGCAGAGTTTGAATTCCACTCGAATACATTATATTCACTTGTGTGTTAATAACCTTGGGAAAGGTATGAATCCTCTTCTTCTGCCCCCAGCTATGGGGAAATAGCAGGACAGACCGGGTTCTATAGCCGGGTTCTATATTTCTGGGATGAGGTTTTATCAGTATGTACTTGAACTCAGTGGAAACAGGGCCAGCAAAAACTGAGTAGAACTAAAATAAGAACTAGAGATGTCCCTAGACATGGTCATCAGAACAAGAACAATATACCTATGTAGATTAAATAAAACATTCAGTTTGAAATTCCCTAAAAGTTATCCAGATCAACAAGCACCTGATGAAGGCTAGAGGGCAAACAACCAAACATTGTAATGATAACAACAAAAATTAGGACAATAGTTTGCAGGAAAATTGTTTGCTATCTCTTAAATGTACGCTAGATTTGGGTACTTCAAAAATGATGCTGACTTTGTCTATTGCTTCCTGACATCTGTACATACAAAGAATGATTTTTAGTTGCTGTCTTTTGCTCCATAGAGATGTACACTATGATCTGGTTGATCAGAATGAGAAAATGGCTATTTTTCTAAACTATGTTAATGAACAATAAAATTTATTATTGCATTAGTCTCATCAACTGAGGGATGGAACTGTTCAGTAAAATCTAGGTAAGAATCAGGCAGAATCAAATTTCCATTTGATGTCAAACTGTTTTGCCTGTGCAGATAGAATATATTTATTTTTTATTTTCATATTAAAACTACACAACTGGTTTTAAACTCAATTTTCATCTACTAAAGTAACATTTTTATTTTATAAATTCAAATTCTGTCAAAAACACAGCTTTTCTGTTAGGACACATGTATTTATATAAATGTTGAACAGTCTTTTATATTTTGATAAAAATATTTAAGACAAACACTTACTGGAATTAGTTAAAAACTGTGTGCATGTGTGTGATACTGGCCAAAAGCCTGATAAAAACAACAAAGAAAGCAAATTAGTTTAAAGTAACTAAAATACTTGATCTAAAAAATTCATTTATGGTATTTTTAATTCCAACAAATGCTGTATTGAAATGAAACTAAATTCAATAAATTAAATTCAAAAATTTTTTGTGTAACATAGTATTTACTCAAAACTTGAATGACTATAAAAAATTATTTCAATCTTGGTAGGCACAAAACCATATTGAAGGTGGGTACACAGAATGTCATTTAGGATAATAAATTTTCTTTTTAAGGAGGTGAAATCTTTATCTGGTTTATCATTCCATTTTTGGATATATACTTCTGCAAATAAAATTTGATTGGAAAAATATATTTATAAAATTGACATTAAGAAATCATATTTGTTTTTGATTATTCTGGATGATATAGTTTGCTTTTTCTTGCAAATTTTTCAAGTAAATGATTGTGTTCGTGTCAAATGATATTTTTGGTAAAATAATTTTCTGTCTACTATAACTACTTCACTCCTTTGCTTTTAAAATGTGCAAAATATATTGTCTTCATATTCCTAAGTAATATTCACATTAAGATTTACTTTTGTTTGACAAATCAATCTTGTAACATTTTTGCTGAACAAATTTTCCTCAGTATATTTTTTATTTGGTCATTTGAGTTTTCATTATAAATTGCTACAGTTAATATTATGATTATTTTTAAAATGTTTCTCATTGTCCACTGTCATGTTTTGTTATTAGTTATCTTCATTGAAAAATATGTTCACAAAATTCACCTGTCTAGCATTTTATAGTCTAGCTTGTAGTTTTCAGTTTAATATTTAATAATGAATAAACAAAGCTGAAAATAAACTTTATTCTAGAAGCTTTATTCAGCAAAACGGCATCATTAATAATTAAATGGCATTTATGTATAGTGGTTTGTATTGAAATGGGTAGGATGGGATAGGTTCATTATTATCACAAATCTGAAGAAATGTTTGCAAGCAGATGGGAATATAAGAGAAATTTATGAAATAAAAATTTCTGTGAAAATCTAATGGAGTACAAAATTGGCTCATTCTATAAAATTAGTTCATGGCAATAATAAAACTATGGCCATTAAAAAAAAAGTGTTCTCACTAACAATATTAGAATATTTACTTTCAAATTCCTAAAATTTGATTATAAATGTTTTTTTTCTTCCCCACTCCCCCAAGAAATTTTGATGTACCACCATTTTATCATCTGATTTACTGCAAATTAGTTATAGAATCATCTATATAAGTACATCTTTGTTTTGGTTTCAATTTGCCATAAGAGTAAATTCTGCATTTTTGTTTTTTCTTATATCACACTTTAACCCCAAATAATTAATGTCTTTCCTTATTAATTATAATCTAAATATGAATTTATTATATTTATTGAATATAGTATTACGACATGTTTAGTATTTTAATAGAAATATGTCCCCCCCAAAAAAAAGCAAGCAATTTAAAGATTGACAACTGTAGTTTAAATATTGTGTAAAAAAAAATAAATTTTCATAATTTCTATATTGAAATAGTTCCAATTCTCAAACTCTCTCATTTAAAATTCTTTAAATATATTAAAAAACAAAACATGTATTTTCAATTTCACTTACCGCTAACCATATGCATCTGTAGATGATGAATATTTTCCTTTTGCTATTCAGTATTCAGTTTTCACTTTCCTGATCTTAAGATATGCCAATATGCTTATTTTAAGAAAATATAGAAGAAAAAATGACTTTGCTTTCCATTATCCTGATTCTCCTTAGCAAATGTCATTGTTTTATGCCAATGTAATATGAAAATCATCAATTGTACATGTAAATATCACCTGTAAAATCAAATAATCATTTTTAACACACACACACACACACACACAGTGTGATGAGTAAATTGTCTCCATTTTATTGTTTTTGATTTCGCACATGCATGTTGTTAGTTTTTGATTTTCTTGACTGTGCCGTATATAAGGATCAGTTGGGCACCATCTGTAAGAAAAAAAACACCATGAAGCAATTCACTCCATCAGAAATTTGGAAACACCATGCTGTACTGCTTGGCATTGGCACCAGAAGCTCCAATATGAACATTTCAGAGTCCTTGGGTGTCAATCTGAGGACAGTGCAGAGGATTCAGAAAGAGTTGGATGATATATCCAGTCAACATCTCGTTGTTTGGAGTGATCGCTAGTGATAGCAATATTATGCCTCCATTCATCTTCCCAAAGGGCCTCAGACTATACATGGAGACCTACACCAAATGCCTTGAGTAGGTAGTGCTGCCCTGGGTCAAGAAGGTGGCTGCTGGAAAACCCTATGTCTGGCAACATGATTCTGCACCATGCCGCACATTAGGAGAACACAGTCATGCCTGTCAAACAATTTCTGCAACTACATCACCACTTACATATGGCCACCTAACTCCTCAGACTGCAATCCCCTTGATTATTATGTGTAGGATGCTGTTGAGTGAGAAACCAACAAAAACTCCTTGGAACACCATCTCAATATCTCTGGCCATTTGGAAAAACTGCCTACGATGATCAAATAATGACCCATTAAGTGGACCAGCAAAGTCAATATGTCAGTATGCAGATATGACCATGGGTGGTCAGTTTCTGGCCATGGATTAAACTTTATTGGCGGTGCTTTAGCTGCCAAAGTACAGCCTTTGCATGACTTTACAAAACATTTGATGTTTCTATCCATGGTGGAGTAATGGATAGTGGCTCAGATTGAGGAACTGGAGATCTGAGTTTGAATTCCACTCGAACCCATTACATTCACTTACGTGCTAATACCCATGGGAAAGGTATGAATCTTCATCTCTTCTCCCCCCCCCCCCCCCAGCTATGGGGAAATAGCAGGACAGACTGGGTTCTATAACCTCGGATGGCAACTGGTCTACCACAGAAAGAAATGGCAACTTAACTGCAAGGAAAAAAATCTACCTCGTCAGTAATGTATTGAAGGATACATGATTGCTTAAGTGTGTATCACGCATGGCACAAAACTGATGACTGATCCATGCTACGCCAGTACACATAACTTCTCATTAAGCTTTTCATTCTGGATATACCAGGGTGTCCTATATAGAATTCTTTCAGGATTTGTTTCTGTAGTGATGAAGGTACCACATTTCTTTTGCTGTACATGAGAATGCCATTGCAAATTGAATATATCTCAGATTCTGTTTTACTCCTATCCTTCAGTTTTGTCTTCATTTCCACAATAAAATTGTCATCCAGTGCTTTACTTTTTATTTCTTACAAAGTCACAAGTAGTTCCCGCACAGTATTGCATAGTACATTTTTTATCTTTACTTCCGCTTGTAGAGAAGCAATGACCGTGTCTTCCAAAGGTTCACTATTTCTTGGAATAAGTTTTGACAATCTGTCTGCGTGACTTGATGGCAAGAATTCCATTCTGAAATATGAATTTAATAGAATGGTTCCCCATCATTGTAACCTATTAGCTGTATGGGTCAGTAGTCCTTTTTTGAACCAATAAATAGCTAACAGTGGTCTGTGATCCATTTGTAAGGTAAACCTTCTCCCATAAATGAATCTATAAAATTTCTTAAGGGCAAACACAATCCCTAAACTCTCCTTTTCTATCATGGAATAATTCTTTTTGGCTGGAAGAAGTGTCCTGAATGAGTGTGCAATAGGTTTAATCGAGTCATCTTCAAGTTTATACATAATGCAGGGCCCTATTCTGTATGCCCTAGCAATGCTTGCTACAATTATTTCTTCTTTTGAATCGTCATGTGTCAAAAACAAGTCCAACATTAGGATTTCTTTAATTTTCCCAAATGCTTCCTGGCACTCTGTTGTCCAAACCCATTTAGAGTCTTTTTAATAGTTCATTTAATGGAGCTCACAAATAATGCATGTTTGGCACATATACATTGTAATAACTTGCCAAACTCAGGAAACTTTGTAAAGAACTGACATTTTCAAGAGCAGGCATGTCTTTTACAGCACTGGCTCATACTGGATCTGGTCTCCTGCCATTTTTGGCAATTATTTGTCCCAAATATTTGATTTTATCCATAAAAAAAATCACACTTTTCATTTTTCAGCTTGAATCCATAGTCCTGAATCCTTCTGAAAACCTCAAAAACATTTTTCTTGTGTTCTTCTTGGTTTCCACTTTTCAGCAAAATATCAAGATAAGCGACTGCAAAGTCCACTAAACATTGTATCCATTACTTGCTGAAAAATAGCTGGAGCGACTTTTATTCTGAAAGCCAAATAATTGAATTTATACATTTCTCAATGTGCATTTATCATAAGTAATTTTGAACATTCATTGTCCACTTCAATCTGCAGATATGCATCACTTTTTTTGAGTCTGTCAAGCTCATCATCAATCCGTTTTAATGATGCAAATGGTACATTCCTTTCCTTTTTGAAAACTGGTTTTATGTTTTCCTTTAGCTCGAATTTAGCTTTCATTTTCTTGCACCACCTAATCCACCAGAAAATACCTCTGGGAATTTAATTTTTAACTCTTTCTTTAAACTTTCTGCTTCATTGGTATAACCTTTAACTTCTTGGCAAAACAAACTGATCGGACTGTTCCATAAATTAAACTGCTCCATCCAGTCTGTTCCAAAAAGTTTATTTGTATTTTTCATTACAGTCTTAATTTCAAGGTTTTACTGTTTAACGTCACATTTGTTATAAATTCCCCTTCAAATTTTATTTTCTGTCCTGTAACACTACAAGCAATTTTTCTTGGTTACCATTAACATTGGTTTACCTATTTTTTCCATGTATATACATTTTGAAATCCTCTCAACAATACATGATTTTTTTTGTAACTCTTTGTAGTTGGAATAAAATCCCTCATTTTTCTGAATGTTGTATTTTGAACAACTTGGTAAAAATCCACATAATTCTTAGAAAATCCTTGTAGCCAAAAATGCTTTTTAGCATTGCTAATTATTATGTGAGTTTTGCCAACATCTTCATACATAGAATATCGAATTCATAAACGTTTGCGTAAGTTCTGTTCTGCCAAAATCTTTGTTTGCTAATGTTGTACTGGTGAATGCTTACATGAGTTCAGCCAAATCCTTGTCACCAAATTGTTGTAACCAAGAAAAGATTACTGAATAAGAATAATCAAAACAAAGGTTTGAAATGGAACAGTAATCTTTATAACATTAACAACATACAAGATTTGCCAGCAGCGTGTAGTAAGTAATCCACCGCTAGTAGTGATGCCACCCCCACCCCGGATAGTATATTCCATTGTATTTGAGGATTGGGACATACCCATTATAGTCCATAGGTACAGTGTGTGTGTGTGTGTATATATATATATATATATATTGTGACGTAGCCTCAATTTCCATTAATCAACTAGGCGTGAGGAAGAGAAAGCCCAAATTCTAGACGAAAATTAGTTAGGTATAAAAAGAGAGAGATAAATAAATCAAAATAGATAAGAATCTACTAATGCTTTCAACTTGCGAGCGAATATGTTCATACCCTCCTCTTCTCTTCACAACTTCTTTCCCTCTTTGCCTACTCTTCCACCCACACAACACGGGTCCATGACTTTGAAGTGACCCGACGCGAAAACGACCTGGTTCCAGAATCCCACAGCTATCAGGCGGTCGACCATAAGTGAATTCCAGGCATTCACATGATCAGGCCATTCTAAGGGCCGATTGAAATTTTGGCCATCACGCAAACAATGCGTGATCTGTGCCCCATCCTCCCGTGTGCCTGGTCAAGGACGAAGAAAACCCACGTGACTGTCTTTGGGGACAGCAAGAATCGAAAAAAGGATTTTCAGTTTCCGTCTGATCAGTGGCCGATGAACATCGCTGGGCGAGATCGTCCCAATCCCATAATGGACTGCCCACTGAAATGAAGAAGACAGCAAAGTCTGTCGACTAGAGATGAAAGGGCTGCTATGAAAAATGTATCGACCAAAGAAACGCCTATACGTGATGCTGTAAAACTTTGAACACTCCCGAAAGGAAAACAAATTCTGGAAAATTGTCGGCCGACCAAAATGTTGTGTTAACCTACGAACTCTCGCTTCGGCGAATCTGAACTTTGTGTGAAAACGTCAACTCGAATGACAGATAAGTTGATTCTCTTGACTTGATTCTCTTGACTTGATCTCCTTTCTTTTTATATATATATATATATATATATATATATATATATATATATATATATATATGTATTCGCTCGCGCCTTCTTTTCTTCTATAGGTCCCTCCCCCTTTGTTAAATGTATTTCTTTTTTTTTACCTGTTTGTATATTGGTAAATAAATGTTTTATTTTGAGAACCATCATCTTGCGTCTGTTCTTCGTTGACTCCCTTGTGTCGCTTTCATTTCTGAGTGAAGACTGAGAAAGGATCCCTCATTTCCTTTTTTTTTAAACCCGTGGTTAATCTATATGCTACAAGTTCGTAACAATATATATATATATATATATATATATATATATATATATATATATATATATATATATATATATATATAGTCTACATGAAAAAGTGGCAAAAGGAATTACTAAATTGGAAATAATTTTAAAATGCAGACACACAAATAAATATCTATTATCACAGTTCATACCAAATGGATAACATCTACAACATAATTGAATACAACTAGGAATGAAGCTATATTTAAAAAAAATGGTACCAACACAACCACCACACCTGCTAATGCAACCATCACCACCATAACAATCAACACAGACCGATAAAACTATCAATACCATTACCTACACTACCGTCACTCCTATCTTTCACTTCATAACCCCCTTGTCTACCATCAGTACTGCTTTTTAACACTGCCATTGTTTTTATTACTGTTATATTATCTGTATTATTATTATCATTATCATGGTTACCACAATTATTATCATAGCTATGATTGTCATTATTACCCCCCTCTTTTTTTTAATTTCATCATTAAGGTAAAATTTACCATTAAAACATCAATATCTATTATTAGCATTATCTATAATAATTAATATCGCAGCTATTATCACTACCAGCATAATCACAACTGTCAACAACACACAAGCAGTAAGCATTGAAAATACAAACATTATCACCACTGTGACCACAAACAAAACCCAGCTTAACCAAAGTGGTGGTGAAATGGCCCAGACCAATAATAATAGTGCATGTGCACATCTACACATGTGTGAGGTAGCGTAAGTTTCTCTGATGGCTCATGCAGTAGATCTGAAAAGGCGTCAAGAACAATCCTACTTGCTCCTTGTTGAAACGAACATTGCTACACATAAAAAGCTAAGGTCCCAACACCAAAATAGAATTAGAACTGCGTATATATGTATGCTCAAACACACGGATATGTATCTGCACCTAGCATCGAATTGCTTATATGCAAACACATAAGTAGATTCCCCCATCTGCCACCAAACATAGTCAAACAAGCATAAATAGATCCAATTTTAAAAATATAAACTAGTTTCTCTGATTGCAAAAGTGCAAAACCCAGGGTCACAATCTCATATCCATGCAACTTATATAATAGACTCTCCTATTGTGAACAATAAATGGGGGTCAGCAGTGGGTGGTGCCTTTTGTTTTACACTTATGCATGCTAGCAGGGGCTATTGTGGAGAAAATCAGGTAAGGAAAAGACATGTTTCATTTGTGCTTTCTTAAGTGCGATACTAGCCCAGCCTTGCTGTGAGCGACAAAGCCATACTGACAAATGATCATGGTGCTTCAGTCTACTGTTTTCAAAACCCTTTAACTTAATGAATCGTGTCTTACACCACTCCTTTCAGTTTGATGCTTGGACTTCCCAGGTTTTCAAGTTAAAGTTGAGACGTTTCAAGTTGTCTTTCAATTTGTCTTTGTAGTGTAAGAGTGGACATCCAACTGAACACTTGGAGTTTGGTAGTTGTCCATACAGCACCATTTTTGGAAGCCTATGCTTATCCATTCTCAAAACATGACCAGCCCATCTAACTTGTATCTATGCTAGAATGGTTTCAATGCCTGTGATGTTCTTACATTTCTTCAGTATTGCACTATTCTTGACCCTGTCATCACATTTTATTTCACATATGGCACAAAGACAACACATGTGAAAGACATCAAGTTGATTTATTATTTACAGTATAGGGTCCAAGTTTCAGCACTATAGAGAAGGTCTGAGAGAATGACTGATCTGTATATGTTGATTTTTATTCTGAGAGACACGTCTTTGGTATTCCATAACTTATGTTTAAGATTACTGAATACTGTGCTGGCTTTGGCTATTCTGGATTGGATCTCTCTGTCCATTTTTCCATCAGAAGAGATTGTTGATCCAAGATATGTGAATGCCTCGACAGTTTTTAATGCCATACCATCAATGAATATGGAAAGATTTGTGAGAGATGGATTGCCTGGTACTGGCTGGTACTGGCTGATACATTAGCTCAATCTTATGTTGCTAGTGAGTCCAAAGGTTTTCACTGTTTCAAAGAATTTATCAAGGATAATTTGAATGTCTTCTAGACTGTGTGCTAATAGAGTGGCATAATCTACGAAGAGAAGATCGTGTAGACCAAGTTTCGATTGTGCTTTAAAATGTTGCTGATTGTATAGACCTCCACTTATTCTGAATTCAACATTGATTCCTTCACATAGGTCAGAGAATGCTTTTTCAAGCATAGTAGAAAAGAAAAGTGCAAAGAGAAGAGGTGCAAGAATGCAACCTTACTTTGTACTGTTTGAGACAAAAAAGGCATCCAATTGCTCACTTTCCAACCTTACAAAAGCTTTCATTTCTTTGTGAAAGGAGATAATAATATGGAGCATTTTTTCTAAAACACCTAATTTTGACAAAACTTTCCAAAGAGCAGTTTCAGATTGAAAGCCTTTGTGAAGTCTACAAAAACAACAAATAGATCCTTGTTTTGTTCTTATGCCTTTTTACTGAGCCTGCCGGAGACAAAAGATCATATCCATGGTTCCTCTACCGGATTGAAAACCACACTGGGTCTCTGGTAATGCTGATTCTGAGATAACTTCATTAAGCCTATTCAGGATGATATGAGCAAGGATTTTGCCAGCAACCGAAAGAAGAGATATTCCTCTATGGCTGTCATACTCACACATGTTCTCTTTGCACATACAAATGGACAATTGAAGCATCCCTATACTGCTGTGGCACTTCTCCCTTTTCCCACACAAGGTTGAAAAATTCACAAATTTTGCATGTCAAAAGATTGGTAACACATTTGTATATTTCAGCTGTAATTCATCTTCGCTGAGTTGGGGGTGGGTTTTCCATCCAAAAGCTGTTTGATGGAGTGTGGAGAAGTGTTCTGCCCAACATTTGATAATGTGGCTTTTGTCTGTCAAAAGAGAATTATCTGAAGAAAAGTTTGGTGATAGACCGCTGGAATGATTTGAAGTCACATCTGTCAGCAGCCTCCTGCAAAGCTTTAGCCTTTGCTGTCCACCAACCCTCCTTCATCTCCCTCAATTTTGCTTGAGACTTTCCCTTGGCTGATTTAAAGTCCCCTTTCTTTGATAGGCATGCTTTGTCTGCCATCCAGGCCATATGACATTTATGCATGTCTTTGAAGAAGAGATTTAATTTCAGGATCGTTTGAATCAAATCAGTCTTGATGTTTTCACTGAACATACCCAAGTGTTTCTTTTGCTGAGTCATACAGTATATTTTTTAAGGCAGACCATGCCGATTTAACTTCATTACCTGAGTCACACAATGTTTGGAAAGAGTCTAATGTTTTCCTGTCTTTCAGCTTGGTTATGTCTACATTCTTTGGCAGTTTTGCTCATTTGTTTCTAACAGGCTTCTTCAAATGCATTGCTGTATATGAGCAAATAATGATGTAGTCAATGAGATGGTTGTGCCCTGATCTAGGATGTTGCCATGTAGTTTTGAAACTAGTTGGGTGTTGGAAAATTGTGTTGGTGATTGCAAGATCAAATTCACTGCAAAGAGACAGCAGCTATACCCCCTTAGAATTTGATTTACTGACACCATGTTTTCCAATGACTTTAACCCAAGATAGTATATCACATCCAACACAAGCATTTAAGTCCCTCATAATATAAAGTTTGTCACAAAATGACGTCCACCTTAGAAGTTTACAAAGGTTGCAGTAAAAGGATTCTTTTGCCTCCTCAGTAGAGTCCATTTTAGGAGCATAAAAACTGAGTAAAGTGGCATGCTTATTCCTAACGATAGGTAAGTGAAGAGACATTAGCCTGTCAGAAATACCAACTGGAAGTGATTCCATTTGTGACAAAAGATAGTTTCTGATAGCAAATCCTACGCTAGATTCTCTTTTCACAGATTTAGGTCATCCTATCCAGAAAAAGGTGTAGCCACCTCCTACTTCTTGGAGTTGCCCTCTCTCTGGAAGTCTGGTTTATGATAGAGCAGCAACGTTGATGTTGTTCTGTTTAAGTACACATTTAATAATTGCTGTTCTGCATTCAGGGTTTTTCTTATTGTTCTGAAGAGTCCTTACATTCCAAGATGCTATGAACATGTTTGTTTCATTAAGTTTTGATTTTCTGAAATTTTGGGTATGCAACTTGGATGCTCAACCATATGCATCTCAGGGTCTGACTTGGACATGCAGTTTTTAGGTCGCCTTTTATTGACCTGTTCTCATAAGAGGAAAGCAGTGCTGTCACTAAATGGAGCTGCTTTGTTATGAGAGGAGGACACAAAGTGCAACAATGTCCAATTTTGTGCTGCTCAATGGCCATCTACCTCTCACCACCCATGTGTTAAGTTCAAGCTAGAGACTACCAGTGGCATCTTTCACCTGTCTCTGTCGCTATTACTATCGCTATGGGATTTCTGTCCTGCATGCATTTATGTTGAACCATTAGCTATCCAGCTACTGATCAACCTGCACTTAGATTTGTTTAAAGTGGTCAGTTGCTTGTGTAGCAGAAAGCACACTCTCTCCATCAAAACAACATAGCCCATACAGGTGTATTGTGTGCCATGCATTAGGTGTTTGTGATGATTGCATGTTATATTATCACAGAGTTTGACCTCCTCGGAACCTTAAATACATTGAGTTGTGTAAGGTGAACCACACTATATACGGAAGGAGTTTTGATATCAGAGTTTGCTGTCTCTGGTACGAGGGCTGGTGGCTATATGTATATAAACCTTTCTGTGGACTTCTTGATAGCTAGTGTCATATATATATATATATATAATCCTTTCTGTAGACTTGTAGATAATTTGGCAGCACCCATTTCTTCTCCAATTCCTTGGCCAACAACCAAAACCACTAATATAATGTGGATTACCTTCAGTCTGTGCACTTAGTTGTTGAATCCCTTGTCCAACTGTCATCCACTTGTCCACATCATCCACCTAGTAATGCAGTGCAAATACTATCCTTCACATGATTTAGCCCGGCTTTAACACATGAGAGATTTAGAGGATGGGTGAAGACCAGTGTTGCCCATACCCTTAAAAATAAGTTGCAGCAGACAAGCAACAAAGGTACTACTTCTGCCCAATGCCCCCTATACACAAAAAAAAAACTTTTTTTTTACATTGGATGTCAGAATAAACAGTTATCAAATGTGTAAATATATTCCTATATATTTTTTTTTTAAATAATAAAAAAAAGTATGAAATTATTATCAAATATATTAGAATATTTTATTATATATATATATATATATATATATATATATATATATATATGATATAATTTCTTTGGAACATGTCTGATTTCTTTCTTTTAGAATTAATTATTTGTCATGTTTTTATTTTACTTGGCCAAGATTAGCATCATCATTTGTGAGGTTCTTGATTATTCAAAATATTATTTGTTCATTTCTTAGAAAAAATACCTTCATCTGTATGTTAGAATGTGCATTTATTGATTGTAAATTATCTTGCAATGTTTTGTAAAACATAAAAGATTCTCAAGCTTTTAATTGTATGAGTAATAAATCCTTTTAAAAGGAAGATGACGGAACAAATAACAATTAATGGAATGACACATTTTGCTTGGCTTTGATGTTTTCTTTGTTTCTTTCTAAAGTTTATAGATCAATCAGTGATGAACTCTTTCAATTTCTCATTGATATTTGTAACTGACTGAAAATAGGATGGCATCTATATGCCAAAGTTTAGTCTGCACTTTGAGTCATTATAGCCACATAGTTTCAAGTTAGCGATTAAAGTGACCTGTTCAACACAGGCCGGTATTTTACAAGTTATATCAAGTTTAATACACTGCACTTTTGATGTGTCTTCATGATGGCATTTTAAACTTGTTCTCTGCTTCATAGGTTTATTTATGCGCTCAAACATTTAGCCTTCATTTTATATCCTCATTCTTTTACAGATTTACTTGTTGATAAATAATACAAATTTTTCTCTTTTATATTTATGACTGCTAATATATTTGCCTTTTGAATATTTAAAGTATTATTTTAGTTTTTCATTAATAATTTGTTAAACCATTTCAAAATGGCAGTTGAGTGAAAATTGTTACAAACCAGAACTGATTGTTATTTTACTCTTTTCTTTAAATTGTGCTTTTACTCTATAGAACTCAAGATGAATAGTTCCTAACTTGTGTTAAGGAGTTCAGTAGTTCTTCTCCTTTGTGGTTTCTAATTCTCTGAACTCTGTCCATCTATACATACATACTTCAGTTCTATTAGAATGTATATTATGTATATTTTAAGATTATATACATATCTGTATTTAAAATATATCTTCATAGAAATATATATACATAAAACTTGAGCTTGATTGGAATTCAAACTGATAAAGCAGGATATATTCACTGCTCTCTATTCTTCTTAATAGCTACTTCATAGTTTTACTATTTATCATTTTTTTGTATTTGAACAAACAAGGGCGAATGTCCAAATTAAGAAAATCCTCATATCTTCTTTTTGCTCATTAGACAAAAAAGTATAACTAAATCAACTTCCAAATTTGAAACCCAAAACAGTGAAAAAGCAAAATCAGATATATATTTTTTTAATAATAAATCAAACAATAAGTAAAATGAATATTTTTCAACAGATGAACCACCATTGTCAATGCAAAATTTACAATCTTTTATGAAAACTTTGAATAGCATTTTGATACATTTCAGGTACCATTTACTTAAATTGGTTATGCTTTCTGTTGCTCACTATGCTATTTACCAAGCAGAGAAGCAACTCTAGTTCATAATACTACCTTCACCATGCTTAATAGATAACACATGGTAGATAATATTATTCTTTTTTTTTCTTCTCTCACAGTTTTCTATTTGAAGTGAACAGTTCGAATTTAGAATTGTTTGTCCAAAAATCATTTTTCCACTTAGCAATGATCCATTTTCTGTATTATATGACAAATTTGAACTGTTCAGTTGTTTTCTTAAGAAGAGTGTTTTAAGTTTCAACTCTACAAGATAATACATACTTTATTAGTAATTTAGAAACAGTTGACCTGGAAATCTTTTATGATTTGGTTACAAAGTGTTGTTTCTTTAGCAAACACATTTTCTAATATTCTATATGTTCAGTAAAGATAGTTTTTATTTGATGGATTTAGTTTATGAGATCTTCCTGCTTTTGCTTTATTTTAAAATTTACTGTTGATTTTACTTGATCCAGGATATAATTTCCAGAAGCTAGGGAGTCCTCTGTGATATTTCTGTATCAAGCAACATGATATCATACATCTATCCCACTTCTTACTTCTATAGACAGTTTTTTTTGTATTTAAGCAAGCTACTGTATTCATCAAAGAAAAATTTCAGGAAAAATGAAATTGAATGAAATTGTTAAAATTGCTAGCCTTAAACTAGTATTTTTTTTTTTTTAAATGCAACTTTTCCACAAGTCCACATCAGCTTTTAGAACCTAAACTTGATAAAAATTATAATAGAAATGAACATTTTCATAAAAACAAAAAATGTTATGTAACCAAAAAAATGTAAAATAATTCATATATTCTTCTTCTATGTGCTGTGTCTCTTTAGTATGTGTGTGATCATGGGTCTCCACAACTTCCTATTGTTTGTAGCTCTTAGTAAGGTTTGTCTTTCCACAATTCCTCCCAATCCTAGTTCTCCTATCCATTTACACAAAATTCCTTTCATTATTTCTATGAAACAAAATATATTTACAATAATGTGTTAATGTGCCAAAATAATAAGTTAACCAAACAGAAAAAAGATATAAGAAAATGTAAAATAAAATGAATATATATATATATATATATATATATATATATATATATAATGTGTGTGTGTATGTATGTATGTATGCATGCATACAGGATACAATGGGTAAATTGTTGCCATTTTATATTTTTAATTATGTGCATTGTTTGTTTTTAATTTTGTCTATTGCACAGTATAGTAGGGTCAGTTGGGCACCATCTGTGAGAAAAAGAGCACCATGATGCAATTCACTCCACCATAAATTTAGAAACAGCATACTGTACTGCTTGGCATTCATGCCAGAAGCTCCAATACAAACATTTCAGGGTGTCTGGATGTCAATCTGATAAGAGTGCAGAGGATTTGAAAAGAGTTAAATGAGTCTAATGGTGATTACGAAGGTATGGCAGCTCATAAATCTTACTCTGATCATTCTGATAAGAAAAGAACTCCTGAATTTTTTGGTGAGGGCCTCAGACTCAACATGGAGGCCTGTATCAAGTGCCTTGAGTAGGTAATGCTACCCTGGGTTAAGAGGGTGACTTCTGAAAGACCCTATATCTGGCAACATGACTCTGCACCATGCCTCACAAACAGGAGAACCCAGTCATGGCTGTCAGACTATTTCTGCAACCACATCACCACTTACATCTAGTCACCTAACTCCCCAGATGCAACCCCCTTGATTATTATGTCTAGGGCGCTGTTGGGCAAGAGACCAACAAAACCTGAAGGCAAAGATTATGGCCACATTCATCAACTTAAACAAGGAAGCCATCTAGAAGAGTTGCAGGAGATTCCAAAGTCATATGGAGACCTTGGTTGAAACTAATAGTGATTTTTATTGAATAAATTTGCTCTTTGGTATTTGTAGATATTTTTGTGTAAATTTGGTAAATATATCTGTTAAAATGAGATGAGAATTAGAAAACAATTTATCCATCACACCTGTGTGTGTGTGTGTGTGTGTGTGTGTGCACACGCGCATATATATATATATTTATATATATATATATATAAAGATCAAATGCAGATCAAAATTTGACAGGGGGATAAGATAAATAGGAAACGTATATCAATCTAACATATTTCACTTTTATTAAAGCTACATTGGAGATTGAGAGAAAAAAGACAGAGCTCTGGTATTTTCAATTTTGTTTGGGTCAGTTCTCATTGGTCATTTATTTATCACATGCATTAAAATCATAGATAATTCTCTATATATATGTGAGTTTTTAAAAATTCTTGTGCGTCTAAGTGAGCATCAGTTGGTAATGTGTATTCTTAATAGTGTAAGGGAAAAAAATTAAAAGTAAAAATATCAATATTCCCACATTGCTGTAAAACTTTACTTTCTCTTATTTAATGGGAAAGGGAATTTAGAAATAGAAGTATTGGAACTGAAGAATTAAAACTGACCAATGAACATATATTCCTAGGCTAAGTTCAGTAGATTTAAAAAAAAAAAAAATAACACTATTCTACCTTAACTTTGGCTGGGCTGAAGAAGCCTCTTTCTCAAAAGTATAAAATCCTTTTCCTAAGCAATCACCTCAAGTTGCCAATTTTACATTAGCAACACAGACATATAGTATTCAGCCACTTTTCACCGAAGTGCATGTCTGTGTGTGTGTGTCTGTCTGTCTCTCTCTCTCTCTCGATCATAAGCAGATGCTTAAAAAAGGGAACAGGTAATGAAGAGAAAAGGACAAATGAATGAATTTTGTTCATTCTAGTCATTTATAAATCAGAAATATGTTGTGCTTGTCATACAAACTATCACTACAGCATGCAATACATGTAGCCATCAAAGATGTACAATTGCACAGTGAAACAAAACATGCTCAGTAGCCTCCTTAATATTACTACAATTGATATATCCTAGTGAATCAATGCATCCTGGTGAGTAATACCTCATCATTATTAAGGCCTTTCAATTCTGGCACCCAAATCTATGGCAAGCAATATCTCTGCACATCGAGACAAACCCCTCAATCAAATCATTTAAGTAAAATTTGATATAACTAACTAAATTCCTTCTTACGAACATTTCTCTTAATAATAATTTTAAAATAATTCAGCAAACGATGTTATTTTATTTATGGTAACTGGATTTTTGACAATTACCTTACTTGGTTTCCACCATTTGTTACTGTGTGTTTGAAAAATGGTGCTTTTTCGTGGCTGCCATTGCTTCTTGGCCAAGATCAAAGTGTATTATCTGTATGTATCAATGTAATCTGATTCTCTTTCTCCACTTCTATTCTCTCTTCTTTCTTTCATTTTCTCACTGAAACCAAGTAATGTCTTTTCCCCTCTTTCCACATGATCAAAACAGACTAGTTCATTATTTGAGAAGTATTCATAGAGCATAACAGTTGTGTAAACTAATGAAGAGATGGACAAGCACAGTTACAATGGAATGCATTGTTCTTTTGTTTTTTTTATACTGTGGCTGAGTTTCAGATTAGCCGGCTTTTCACCCAAGAGAAATCCTTCAGAGCATGTTAACATTTATGATGGAAGGAACCTCATCCAAGTTCATACTTCTCAAAACCAAAAAGTTTTTCTTGGCATTCTCCTTCCAGAATCTGTCATTTTCTTCATTTGGTGCACACATTCAGCTGAGAAAATGTCACCATAAAGTATGCCAGTGGATCTCAATATATGTTATCTTCATTGCCCTCAAAAGGATAGGGGCAACAAACTGCAATTTATCATAGGAACTATTAACCAGAAGGAGCTTAAACAGAGCTTTCTCTGGCTTAACCAGTTTGGTACACAGGAGTGGTAGTAATGATAATAAAGCATAAGGGATTAGATGTTTAAAATGCACAGTGCCCTCTTCTTCAAGTTTACTAATTAACTTCGATCTTAACATTCTTTGTTACATCTGACTAGTTTTTTCCCAAATGGCAAGTTGAACTGAATCATGTTGCATGCCGCATCTGTCCAACTGAAGGAACCAGGGAGAGGACACCTCTTCTTGAGCTGTTATGAGCCAACAGACTTATGATTAATTTTGGTCTATGTCACTGTCTCTTATTACCCAATTTATTTTCTGACCTCTGTTTAGGCATTGTTTGTACTAAGTATGGAAACATTGTTAGCACAAGCAGAGTACCTAACCAAAGTAGTAGCACCAGGTAACATCACCCTAAGACAGACTGTATTTACCTTCAACTTCTGCATACATTATCAAGTATTCTATGAAGTAGGACTCAAGATAAACCTTTCCAAAAACAGAAACAATGATCTGGAATGGGAATAAAGCAGTGATGGCATGTACTCTGAATCCTTTATAAAAATTCAGAATGTAGAATTAGTCTATACTAAACACTTAAAAATACTTCTGTGTATGGATCATTTACAGTAAATTTAGTATATGAGGTAAGGAAATTGAATATGTGCTTGGAGTAGTTTCACCCAACATCACAAGCTGCTCCAAAACCAAAAAATTAATTTAAAATCTAGTCATGTTCTTAAATTCTCATCAAATAGAGACTTTCATATGGATGCCATGCACGGCACAGACTTGTTCAGAAATATCTAAACTGTTGGCTGTATACAACTACTTTTTCAGATCAATGGTTAAAAAATGACTGAGCAAGTGAAACCTGTAGGTCTCTGAATCTTGTGGACTAGCATTACAACATCCCAAATAATTGTATCAGAGGATTTTCAACAGCAACAACTAAAATTCAAATCACATGTAACTCAAAGAGATAATAATGAAAGTAGCACTAACTGCTCAATCAATGAATGCCAAATGTTTCCTTACAAGGAAACAGCTTACCTTTACCATAGTAAAATTTACATTTTGATCTTGATCTGATCAAAGATGACATTCCAATTTCCCATGAAAACTATCCATCTCAATGATATCACATAGCAATCAATCCAACAGAAAAGACTTTCCACAATATTACTTGTGCTTTTATTTTTATTTTTTTTATTTTTTTAAAATTTATCTGACAATGGTGACCTTTTTAAAGTCAATGTTAGTCTCAAATTATAGTTGTGCACCTAGACTAATGCTGACTATAGTTAACAGGTGTTATACATTCAGAAAATTTATAGAGTCTTCTTGATTGCACAATTTTGAATAATATATATGTAAGTAAACTGGGATTGCCAAGGAAATATTTGTCGCAGATTATTTCCACGTCACAGACAATAAATCACTAAAGTTCCAACTCGAACATTGGGGGCAGAAAGAAATGCCGAAAACTCGATTCGCAGGTACTATCTCACAAATCAAAATGCATGCCACCAGTCAGAAAAATAACTCTTTCTCCACCAAACGCCGTAGCCAAAATTGCCAAATTCCCAGATTTGAGAACACCAACTGCTTTTATTGGCCGAACATTTTTTCCATTCATCGACAGCTGGGAGAGGATGTTCAGTATTTTGCATATCAAAATACTTTTATTGCGACTCCTGCGATGGACTTGTTTTTTTTTTTTAATTAAAATATTCCATCTTCATCATGTCATGCAGAAAGTAATTTTCTTTTTAGCCATATTTTCTGTCATAGAATACACGCGACGCGCTGTCGCTTGGTTTGACGAGGTAAGTTGCTGTTTTCTTCGCTATACTCCCCCCTGATCTCATTATCACAAATCCAACAGCCTGGAGCAGCTCTCTTTATCCTGATGCTTCGTCGTAATGGAACTATCTCCCTTACGTGTGTCGCAGAGTTGTCTCCTGAGTCATCATCGAGCATATCTCAAGTTTCCGGAAGTTCTGTGTCTGTGGAAGCATCGGATTCGCAGATTTCAATTATCTGATCACTGTCAGATGATGAACCATCATAGGATTCGCTCGGCGATGTATCAGAAAAGGCGAAGATCTTTTACATGCCGTGGCATCCTGTCAACTAGTATTATTTGTGGACTTACAATGTCTGTCACGCTACCCACTTGATACCTGGAGGTACACCGGAGTTGGGGAGCTTTCACCCATACTCTGTTCCCAACTTTGTATATATCGTGATACTTACAACAATCAGGTGGTAATACTGTAGTAATTCCCTTCACTTTCAGTTGGTAACTGTGAATCATATTGGCAGGCGCATTAGTCGAAGATATATCATCCTTTGGCGTGATATTATGCCAGTATACTGCCTCCATTATCGAACACTGCTTTCTTGCTGCAATTCGCCTTATGCTTCGATGAGATCTTTCCACTATACTGTTTCCTGCAGGAACATAGGTGCAGCAAAAACAGTCATCCAAGAAATCTTTAAAGGATTTACTGCGAAATGCAGTGTCATTGTTGGTCAGGATTTCTGATGGTGGGCCTCGTTCAAAAAAATACTTTCTAACTGCCGAATGACGCTTCTTGAGTCTTGTTGAAGCAGGCATCGCCATATCACAAATCTACTAGGGCCGCAATCAATTAACATAAGGTAGTGTTGCCCACCGTAATGTGTAATTTCCATTCCTAAGTGGTTCCAGATCTCAGTGACACTTAGGTTGCCTCGAGGCCAACGACTTGAGGCTGGGTCAATTGACTGGCATTCTTTACATTTTCTGACCACTGCCTTGATGGCCGCCTTGGATATCATAGGGTAGCCTCATCTCACAAAATACAGCGTTCGCCTGATGCCAGGATGTCCACTCTGGCAATGTATGGCCCGTATCTGATCAGGAGAGGTTTTGTTCACCATGGAAGCGCATATCGGGCCCGATATGCGCTTCCCTTATCACATCATACCATCGTTGCAGTACTCTGGTAAGCTTATCCGCTCAATTCTCACTCGACGTTACTAAACTTATCGTGATCAATAAGTCATACTCTTGAATCAGCTTTTCAAGAGTACTCAAACGCCTCTGGATCAGCATCTCACTTGCCGCCTTAGTTCGTATCCTGTCTTTGCCAGTGAGCATGTTTGATACCCACTGGTGCACACACGCGAAGTCCATGAAGAGGTGTAGCTCCGTTGCGCCCCACTGTAATGCTAAATTGACGCCTATCAGAATAGCATCCAATTCTGATAAGTTAATATGTTGGGCGCCCTTCACAGGTGGCAGCCAACATGCGTCTTCTACAACGCTTCCATCAACCTCCAACAAAACCCCTGTGGCGAGACAACTTGCATCGACACATACCTCATAGGCGTGTTCGCTTGTGCACCACTTACCGTGTGCAGGGTCATTCTGGTGTATTCTTTCCGCTATGTCCTCAATCATGTTCTTAAGGGGAGCATCTGTCACTCCGTTGTCCTAACCAGACGTGATCAATACTGTCCTGCGTTTTACAAATGAGGCAGCAACACGAAGCCACCCATACACAGGAACGTGACCCACCAGTTTTCCACACCACGAGAAGACATTACGTCACGTCAGGACCTTAGGAACTGATGAAATTCCAGTTTCACGTTTCCACTTAAGCATGTTGTCATCTTGCTCAAGATGCAAACCCAGCACATGTGTGCCGTCCCGTAAGCACTCCAGATCCTTGCAGGTCAAGCCAAATGCAGCTTCACGCGAGCTGCTGAAATCATACTCTCGTCAACATAAATATCATCAATATATGATGAGGTTGCCCGTCAAACTGACTCGTCTTTCGACAACGTGGCGTCCACAATGGCCTTCATTATGACTGGTGCAACAATCAACCAAAACCCATTCGGGTCAAGCAATATCTTGAAGATTACAGTTTGAAAGGGCCAAAGTGACTTATGGATGTGTACTTGCAAATAGGCCTGCCGTAGGTCAAGGATAGCGACTTCCGGCCCTTTTTTATGCCACTCCCTCAGTTTTTGTGCGCACATCTCAGCATTGGCTGTGTGTGCATCGAGACACTCATTCAACTCTTGATAGTCTAATACTGGCCGCACTTTATTTTTGTTTTTTTGCACCACCGCCATCAACGGAATTAAACCTTTTGGAGGACCAAGTTCCTTTTCAGGATAAGGCTGCAACCAACCGTTATCAATCCAGGTCTGCAGCTCACGGTCGTATTCCTCCTTGACTCCCTTTGGTATTGGGTACTCAGGCATCTGATTTCACAAACTCTCCAGTGATTGACCATTAGACCACTTCCATGATGCGACCCATATCTTCCAGTTTGGGTCAAATTCGGCACAGAAATCAGCTTCTTCCATTTTATTGGTGGCGCAACAGACTGTTCTATGCTTGGGAAACTGTACATCGCCACACTGTGTTATTTGGAGTCCGCCCAACTTTTTAATGGCGTCAAATCCAAGCAACAAGTCAAAACCCAATAGCTCTCCATTCACTACCAAGACTTCGATTTTGAGGCGGGTTCGCATTGTCCACGTCAACCTTTATACTTCCAACTCCGCAACATTTGAGAGTATTTCCGTTTACGGTGAGTACGTTCACCTCCGTCAACCGCCAGGATTGACAGGCTGACTTACTCACGAGTGTCTGTGAGCAGCCAGTGTCCACCAGTGCCACTCTCTTAATTCCATTCACGTAAATACCCAAGACGGGTAGCGCTTCATTCATAACTCACTTAGGGAATAGACCAGTGCTGACGTCTTGTCCCCTTCTTCTTTTCCCTGGACATAATGAAGCAATGTGGCCCACTTCTTGACACCGGAAGCAACACATTGTTTTGCATGACCTGTGTGGCTGACAGGCATCTTCTCGTCAAACCGGGCAGTCCCTGGCAAGGTGATTCCACCCAGAGCATCAATAACATCGCATACTCTCCCGACTTTTAACATTTGGATGTTTATCAGATCCGCCTGGTGAAATGGTAGCCACAACCATTTCCTCAGTTGCAATTTGATCTTTCATTATGGCCCGAGCTCGGTCCAACAGTTGGTTTGTATTCATGTCTTCCATCCTGGAAGACGCGCACAGTAGTTGCTTGACGTGCGCTGGTAATCCTGCTATGAACCCACATGCTAATCCTTGCTTCGATATCCCGCCAAACAGACCAGCTAGCTTCTTCATGTTGGCTAGAAACACATCGACGGACTCGTTCAGGTGCAGTCGGTGTTCCGCAAATTGCTTGTAAGCCAAGAAACAATCCGGTGCAAAAGCAATATTCTATTGTGCAGCTAGCATTTATGTATAAAATACTTGTGAGAGGACTTTTGTTTTGTTTTTAATTGTTCACCCAATACAAAGCCACTTAAGGTAATATTGCAAAATAAGTGTTGTAAAGGGATTACAGGGAGTGAGCATGATCTGAAAGGATATTGGGTCTTCTTGGCAAAATTCTGTTATTTGGTTATTTAGTCAGATTTTGAAAATGAACTTTTCATTATTAATGAACAAATAGATTTTTTTAATAGATTTTTTTAATAGATTTTTTTAAAATTTACCTCAAGCTGCCTAAATTCTATTGATAAATCTATTTTCTCTGTATTGCAAGAAACACTTGATTTATTGATAATTTTAACCTAAATAAGAAAGTATCTTGTAACAATCAATGATGCATATTAATTGTAATTATAGTTTTTATCTTTCAATATTTGTTTTCTTGTTGGGCATACTTTGAACCGTGTCTAAATCTACTCTATTACTTAATTTGATTTTCGCTTATTACTTACATGCAGCCTTCAGAATTGACAAAGCTTTCTGGTTTTACTTTCACTATCGAAGTTTAAGTTTGCTTGACAAACTAAAGTAGCCAGAGGCAACATGTAGGTTCCTATTGCATTAATATTTCTAAAGAAGTGTTTCTGAGACTAGGCTCCGTTCTATCATTGATAACCTCATTGCTTAGTGTTATATTCCGTGCTAATAGGAATATATACTGGAAAAACACGATGGATTAGATAAGTAAAGATTTATTGTAAAAACCAGTACAATAAGAATAAAGGTAACAGTTATGCACAAGGTCGTCGCAATGTCAATCCAGTAGTGAGTGCTACTATTGGAAGGTCGATAGTTCTCGCATAAGTCTGAGTCGTACTCAACAGATCCCAGCTAGACATCTGATACTTATAGGTAGTTACTACCTATAGTGTAGTATCTCATGGGGGGGGGGGTGACAGGTTATTCCATTACAACCCTTAGTAAATAATTTGTGCAAATTTTTTTGACTTTATAACTATCAGATTTTAAATTCATAGTTTTCATCTTTATGCTCTATGATTCCAACTTAAATTCTACAAAGTAACCTATCATGTATGAATTCAAAATTGTCTCATAAAATTTTAAATAGATTATTAAAAATAAAATTTCAATGATTTAACATTTTGTCTTTTATTTATTGTATGGTTGTTTGCTAGATAAACTTTTAAAAAATGTAATTCAATATTTTTCTGTTTAACTTTTTATCTTAATTTTACTCTGGATTCTTTGTGAATGGTTTGTTTTATGAATTACTCATGTTTATTATTAATTAGAATAACTGTACAATATATTACCTTTTTTCTTAAAGATTTCCTTTTGGTTAACTCACCCACTTGTATAACAGTTTGATCGTTTGAAAGATAACAATTTGAGCTTCATGAATATGAATAATAAATTGTTTGAATGCTGTAATAATTGCTTATGATTTTTCTCATAAAATTGAGAAATGTTGGTATTCATGTCATTATCACTTTCCAGGTTACAATTGGATATTCCTTTGCATCAAATGAGCATATTTTTTGCAACATCAATTTCACAACTAATCAGATCAATACCAAAATTTAATTAGCAATTTTACCTAATGTCTGCTTTTGTGTTTTATTTCTTTTTGTCTGAAAATTTTAATATTTTCATTAACTTATGATTAACAAAAAAAAACGTTAACAGGAATTTGGCATGCAACATTCTGCATCAGTTTTCTCTACTTCTACAATTACAAGAGGGCTTCTCTGGTATTGCAGATAAGAAAAATTGTGTGTGTGTGTCCAATTGAACATGACTTATGCCTCTCAATTGGAGAAGAAATTCTTGATAAGGCCATTGATTTGTTGTAGAAATATGAATAAATTAGAAACATCAGGCACTGCCACAAATTGGTATTATATTAGATAAAGGGATTATGACAAAAGAGTGGTAAGCATGATTACTTTGATGTCATCATGGGTAGCTGAGATTTGGGAGTTGGAATTTATTTTTTCTTGATGTTAGAGGATCTTTGAACAAGGAAGATGCTGGATTGTACAGAGATGACAGACTAACAGTTTTCATGGGGTATGTTGGTAGAAAGAATTTCAGTATCAGAAAGAAGGTTATAAAGTTTTTTAAAGAGTCTGATTTTAACATCCAAATTGAAACTGACTTGAAGTGAATATCTTGAATGTATAGTGGGGAAGATTTTTATCAATTTCATTGATAAGTGCTTAAATACTGTAGACTACATATAAATAATTGTTACAAGCATTTTTAGGGTTTACTATTTACTATCAAATATATATATATATATATATATATATATATATATATATATAATATATATATATATATATATATATATGCATATATATATATATATATATATACCAAACATGCACAAATTAAGAGCACCCTTGAATAACCTACCAAAGAAAGATGTGAAATGGAATTGAACAGATAAATGAAAGTGCTTTCGAAGAGATCAAGAAAGTCTTAACATCAGATTTGTCACTAGCTCATTTTGACTCTGAATTTAAGTTTGTGATTGCATCAGATGCAAGGGATTCGAGTATTGGAGCAGTGATACTACACAACTAAACCAATAGTTCATGCTCCAAGATCATTGATTGCAGCTGAAAAAAGCTACAACCAGATTGAAGAGAAAGTATTGGCAATTATATTTGCTATGAAAAAGCTTCATAAATTCATACATGGTAGAGAATTCATACTACAAGCAGGTCATTGTCCATTATTGTCCATCTATGGATCAAAAAAGGGTGTTCCACACATACAGCAAATAGACTGCAGTGCTGGGGAACTATCCTATTGTATTATAATTATAAAATGAAGTTTCTACCATCCAAAAATTAAGTCATGCAGACGGATTACCTAGACTAATACCAAGATTCTGTGAACCACTTGAAGACACAGTAATTATGGCGATAAGGGCCAAAAATGAAATTAATAATGTATTATACAATACAGTAAGAAAACTGCCCATAACATTGGAGGAAATAAGAATTAAGTCAGAAAAATACAACTTTATAATGAAAATGAAGAACCCGTTAAGATTTAAAGGAAAAAAATATTACTGGAAATAATGAATTTTCATTATGTAATAATGTAATAATGTACTTATGTACACAGAAAAAATTGTGATACCAGCATTGTTGCAAAAACATACACTAAAGGAATTTCACATAGGATATCCAGGAATTTCTAGAATGAAATCCTTAATGAAGTGTTATATTTACTGCCCAAAAATGGATCAAGATATCAAAAATTTAGGGAAATCATGCAGAGGTTGTGCTATGGCAGCAAAGTCACCACCTATCAAAATGCAATTATTGAGCAAGTACTATTAGTGTGAGTGCTATTCAAAGGCATCTGACACCAGCATTGTTCAATGGCGTACTATAGTTGTATCTGCAATTACAAAGTCTCTACTACAATGAACATTTTGAAAGTGACAATAAGTATTTGTTGACATCACAAAAGTGGCAACAAGTGTTCATTCACATCACAAAAATAATATAATCAGTAACTTTCTGAAAGTTAATTATTGCTGCATAGATAAAATGCTTCAGTTGGTGAAGAAGCACAATAATAACATGTTGAAATCTGATGATGCTAATCGTAATTATAGTTATAAGCTATCTTGTAACTGTAAGACTAGAGAAAGCTGTTTTTGGAATAGTGATAGTTTGATGCAAAATGTTATATACCAAGCTACTGTTAAACCTGATGGCAGACCTGATATGGTACACATTGAAGCCACATTACAAAGGTTTTCAAGGAGGCAACACAAAAAAGTACAACATTATCAAGGTATATGTAGTTTGTGTTCACTTGTGAGAGAATCAATTTTCTTGCCTTTCACATCGGTTTGTTAATGTTCACTTTGGCAACAGTAACTCTCTTCTTCTTTCTCTCATGCTCTTACCATTTGTCCACTACAGAAATTCCACACTCAACTATGCAATAATCAAAAGATCTAAAACAATTTCCCCTTCCCCCATCAGTAATGCGATTTTTTTTTTTTTTTTTTTTTGCTTTTTCCTTCAGTTCTCCAACTACAGTATATATGAGAACAGATGTGTATTAACACCAGTGTTGGAATAGAAATTTATGAAAAATGTATTTGCTTGCTCAGAGTAGTTAAAAAGATTAAATATAATTGTGTTCCTTGATCAGAAATTATTTGATAAAAGACAAGAATTGGGCTGTAAATGTAAACATGAAAATAAATTCTGTGTTACCATCTCTGATTAATGAATGGCATGTTTATGTGTGTCTTTATAGATGAACCACAAACTTGACTTCTTAATTTCATTGCTTTACAAGAACTTCACAATGTGTGTGTGTGTGCATGCATGAATAAAGTTTATAACCTGATGCGTAGTTCTCCCTTCAGGACAGGAGCTATCATGGTTTTTCCACAACTTCCTGTCCTTTGTTGCTCTTAAAAATGTTTATCTTTTTGCTATCTCTCTTAATCCCTATTATGCCAACCATTTACACAGATTCATTATGAAGATTATTTGCTGTCACTTTCTGATTGTAAGTACAAGTGTCCTTTTTATTTCCATTTTCTTTAAAACTTTTGTAGTTGCTCACATGTTCAGTCCATACTATTCTAAGCATCCTTCTGTTGAATCACATTTCTGTTGCCTCAAGTCTCTTCATCATTTGTGAGGATATTGTCCAGCATTCATTGCTATATAGGAAGACCAATATTACAGAGCATGATTCTTTACCCTGTTTCTAACAAAAAATTCCTGTTACTTATAACTTTGTTTAACTTTTGGAAGCCATCTTTCACTATTCCAATCCATTTTGAGATTCTAATGTAGCATTTTTTTGTTCTTTTAAGTTGACCAATAAGAAGATTATGTTGAATAAAAAAAATACTTGTATTAAATAAATGCTTTTCTTATCATTAGTCTACTTGCATATAATACATATTAAGAATAAATACATTTGTTTCACACTGTTTCATTCACATGGAAATTGTCAGTGTAAAATAACTGTGTGATATTTTATATTTATATATACACACACGCATACATATATATTTCAAGAAAATAGTCAAAAATAGTGTTGTATCATATTTTGCAATGAAGAGAGATGCTGAATAAATATTTTCTTTTGTGAAAATGTTTGACTTGCATCCTCACATAAATGAGAAAGGCAAGTGTGTTTATTTTTGTGTGTGTGGGTCTGTGTAAAGCTTAATAATCCTAACATTGTTCCATTTTGCTGGCAATACTTTGTGGACAACAAAAGACAAAACTCTTTTCTTTCTCTCTTTTAGCATATACAGTAAGTGGCTAGATTGAATGATCAGTAGCAAATAGTATGTATATTAAATGAACAAGAGCTAATGGAGAATGCATCTTTCTTTCTCTCTCTCTCTCTCTCTTTATTTTTTGACCCCTCCCTGAAGCAAAGAGCCAACTTCTCAGTGATGCAATTAGTTGGAGCAATGATTGTCAGATGCACAGCTATCATGGCCTACTTCCAGACATGAACGCTGATGATGGTAGCCATTCATGCTACTCTTATCTTTTGAAGTTGCCCAGTATGTCTTGAAATGTTGGCCTGTTTGTAGTCTACAGGGAGTATGAGGTTGCCTCTACCACAGCCGCCTTCAAATCAATGGAATGTCTGTGCAAGTTCTGCTTCAGCAAGGAGATTTAATTGCTTTAATATTCATCAGTTCACTGAGATCCAGCCAGAATGTCGTCATGTTTTAGTCATTACTTTTCATATTTCATTCTGCAACACTTAGTGTATTCAATCATGGATGATACAATTTTTCATGCATTTGGACTTTACTCTCCACACTGATTGCAAAAACATATTATCCATAAATCAAAAGTTTTCACAGCTATTTGCTGGCTTTACTTTTATCTTATGACTTTCTCCTTATGCCCTTTTTTCTTGTCAATTTTTATAATGTTTTTGTAAAGTTTACCTCTAGATTTTGAGAACTTGTTTTTCTTATAGAAGTTCTTTCATTTTCCTTGTTTATCTTAATTTCCCTACAGCTTGTCATTCAACTTGTAGAATTTAATGATGGGAATATATATGGATAAGATTATTAGAATTGGAACATATTTCATGTCAAAGATATCTCTTACTTGGTAAGATCTCATTTCTTGTCAGATTTTCAAATTTAGTAAATCTCTCATCTTTTAAATTTTAGTTCTGCTTTAAATAATTATGCCATTGTGTTTTGCTTTTAATTTTTTTGCATTTTTAAATTTACAGAATGCATTCTTTATTCCATAAAAATTGCACATATAATGTCAATAACTGCAAATTTTTTCATATAGAATTGAATTTAAATTTCCTACAATTATTCCACTAGAGTTACATTTACTCTTAAACTACTGCCCTTCATATAAACTTTGATCCCTCTGCCCACTTGAGTGCTTTTATTTTCTAGAAGTGATGGTTTTGACACATTGCCAAATATGAAATCTGGAAAAAACATCACTTTTTATATTGTCTTTAAAAGCATTAATACACTTCCTTCCTGCTTACTAATGTTTTCTTTTTCTTCACTTATTTTCAAAAGTAGGGAAATGTAATAAATACCAAAGAAGTTCTAAAAATTGAGATGCAGATTGAAATTTGTGTCATAATTTGTTAAGCCTTTGTTTGAAAATTTGTGTCTAGAATCCAAGAAAAGAAAAATAATGATTATGAAATAAAGTAGTTTTCAATCACCAGTGAGTATCAAAGATAAATCCTTTAGTTTTCATATATGGGTCTTTAAATATATTTTTCTAATTATTTTTGGTTTTGTATTCTTCTCTTTCAAGAAGTTATTCATTTACTTCCTGGCTTCATAAACATTTTTGAACAATTTGCTATTATCAGGGCCAGTGCAAGAGTCTTGTGTAACCACCCACCAGTCTATGAGATGGGAGCCCCCCCCACACACACACACACACACTCTACTACATTACAATTTTCTTTTAAAATATAAAATTTATTATAATCTAATTATGTACAATAATGGATCATATGCCATAAAGGTGAGCAGCTCAACTAGAAAAATTGAAAATAAATACAATGTCTCTAAATATTAAAGACACATTATTATAGATCATTCCTTCTTAAATAAATTGACAATGTTTTACGGCAAATTTTAACATCAACTTGAGATTTTTCTTGTTAAAAAGTTGAATAACTTTAACACATTCAACATTATGGATAAAAATAGTGAATTTTAGTGCTTTTTTCGAGATCTAGCATGTACAAATGTATTCCCAATTTCTTCACAGTCAAGGGATCAAGTGCATTCATTTTCAATGGAAATTATTGCTAATCTGGATAACTTTTCATTTCACAGATAATTTTTTATAAATTTTAGTTTGCTGAAATTTTTCAGCACTTGCAACAATTACTGGTGTAGTAAGCAATACATGCAGTGCAATGCACAAGTTCAGGTAAGTATCAATTAATGATTCTGAAAAATATAATCTAAAAAAATTACAAGCAGCTTTTAGCTCATTTTTCCTGTTCTTGAACTCCAATTCACATTACAGAATTGAGGCAAATCTTTTGATCTCTTAGAGCAACTCTTCTAGTTCAATGTCACCCATTTTTTTTATGAAATCGTTTGCACTGCTTGTTCAGATTTCCACTCTTCATTGCATTCAAAAGTGAGTTTGAATTCTGAATGAATTCGTAAATTTCATTCCACTGGGATAACTGAGAAAACTGAGTATTAATTGAAGACTAACCTTGGCCAACAAGAGATAAAAAAGGCAAGTACAATGGTGTTCAGTCAATGTTAAAAAATCTTTCAAAAATAAAATATACATTTCTGAAACTTTATTTGAGGAATATTAGCTGATTTAAAGTTTAATTAATCTGATTTGAAACAAATAGTACTTACTTTTAGCTTAAAATGTTATAGAAATGCATTTTTTAACATGGAAGAAGCTGTTTATTTAAGGTGTTGACAGCTTGACTGACAACTAGAAGTTTATCTAATTTTATTCTATGATGGATATATCTGTAAAAATTACTTGAGGAATATAATGTTAGCACTTTTTTTATAATTTTTAACTACCCAGTAATCTTAAAAATTTAGGAAAATAATCTCTGTAATCTAATTTTTTATTGAATTTTAGGTACTTTGGTTTTAAATTTACTATAGTTATTGCTCTTATTTTCTGATAATAGCATGTAGGGACGTCTGTATTTACAAAAATTGGCATGTTTATATACATACAAAAACATTTTTAATTCTCTAAAAAATATTTGGGTGTCACTAAATTGTAATAAAATTTTCCATTTATGATTAATAAATATAGCTTTTACTGAATGACAATATCATCTAACCTCTACAAACTAAGACAGAATGTTAAGATTTAAAGCTTTTTAAATTAGTATTGAAATTTAATGAAAACAATTTTTGTAAAAAATCATTATTCATCAAAAACTCTTTTTTTCTTAAGACAATAGTGCCCATAATATATCTTATTTAGAAAAAATAAAATCTTTTTTAGTTAAATAATGTCCTAGTTTTATTGCATTCTTTCAGAGCAGATTTTCACTAAATGGTATTTCTGTTTGACAAAAACAAATTGATGATTTAAACTCTCCAAGTAGTTTTTTTTTTTTTTTACTAATATAAATATTCAAAGGGATAAAATTTAATTTCTTGAAATTTCATAAAATTAAATAAGTGTAAAAAAACAAATAAACATTCTAATTTTATTTGTGAATAAGTCTTGAAAGGTTTATTAAAATCTATTATTTAATTTTTGCAAGAATTTCCAAATCAGTGTGCTTTTTACCACAAAAAAAGATGCTGAAATTTTCTATACTAATCTTTGGTCCTCTGCTGATGTAAGGAAAACAACATTTTTAACAAAAATTTTGACTGTTTGAAAAAGGACCAAAAACTATAATTTAATAATGAAAAAATTCTTTAGTCTTTCTTCTTGATAACAAAGATTTTGATGATAAAGCTTTGTTTTTATTAAGTTTGGGGCATTTTTTCATCATGGTATACTAATTTTTTAGCAAATCTGTGGAGGTACCTACTTTTTATGTAAAGATTATTTTTTTCAAATTTAAACTCTAGGTAGAAAAATAAATGCTATCATCCTAAAAAGAAAAATTACTTTTATATGCTAAAGGATGTTAAAGTGATGGAAGAGTTTTCCTTAAGTTTGTCAGTGAAATCTGAAGATTTTTCTCTAGGATGAATGTGACTATTCCAATATCCAAGATTCTTTTCCTTATTACTTTTTGATTTTATTTTATGGCATTGTATCTCTCTACCCACCCTTTATACCTTTATTCTTTCTTTCATTATTAACTCATTCTTTTTCCTCACTTCATGGATTTGGACAGGGAAAAAAAAACAGGATGACATAAAAATGTCATACAGAAGCCAGATAAACAAATGTTAGAAGGGTTTATACATTTCAACTTAATTGAGTTTAATTGTTTGAAATAAATGAAAGCTTTAGCCAGATCAGTTAAAATTTTTAAAATAATTTTATCACATTGATGTGAGAGCATATTTAAAATGAATGTTTTTAAAGTATCAGGATCTAAGTTTTTTCTTTATTACTTCCAAATAAAAATTTTTCCTTAGTATTTTCAAGTACATCTTTATTTTACCTATAAAAATGGAAGTCTTTTGATCTTTTTTTTTTTTCACTTAAATGTTTCATGCTTATTAAATTGATGTTAAACTTTAATTTTGTTTAGATTTTAAAAACTACTCTCTCAAAGAATCATGTTACACTTTATCTAATATGAGAGATACTGAGAACTTTTCATACAAAATATCTAAAATGCTTAAGGACTTGAGACAGAGGGAAGTTTGATCATAAAGGAAAAATACAAGAAATATCTTTTTTTGTATTATAACAAATAAGCAAATGGAAGAAAGAAAAAAAGCAATTGTTCAGTAGAGTTTAATTTTACTATTGGCACCGATTGATCTGTCAGACAAAACATTGATTGCAACTTCAAAACAAACATTTTTATCTCATCAGTGAAAAATTTATTCTTGGGTAAATTTAAAGTTCATGTTAAGTGATCATGAATAAAAGAAAAATTCTTTTATAACTTGATCTGAAACTATAATGAATTTTTTTTTTTTATTATTTTGCTACCTTAGCTAAACCATTCATTTTCATTATTCCTACTAGTGTTTGAAGAATGAACCATTTTATGCTTGGTCAAAGAGAAATATACTTCATTAACTGATTTGCTATATTTCACTGGATTTTCTTCAGTTTGTTCAAAATCATTTGAATACAAGTAATTGCAGATTTCCATCAATACATTACGCACAAGAGTTTGCATATATATGAAGATGCTGATATTATAATCTATAAAATACTCTTCTTTTTTTTTTTTTTTCAGAAACATCTTGACACAACTGCCACAGACCTTGCAAACAGACAAGACGAAAGTGACATATCACGAAAGAGACTAGTAGAACAGAGCCGTGACTTCAAGAAAAACACTCCAGAGGTAAAGACATATATGTGCTTGGCACATCTTCAGTTGTCCTGATCATTAAGTCTGCTTTCACTCACTCTCTTGCTGCAGTCATAGCTCTCACTTCCCCAGATTTGTTTTTTTTTTTTTTTTTTTTTCACTGTATCCAGCTCCAGTCTTGGCTAGCTCTCTCTCTCTCTTTATTTCTCTCTCTCGTCTCTTACAAGTTACTCCTGGACTAGTCTTTGCCATCCTGGCTTCACTAGAAAAACTCTACTAATTTTTTCTGCCTCACTCAAAACCTCTTTTTTGCCTTGCTTGAAATGCTCCCTGTCCTGCTTCATTCAAAACACTCTCTTCATATATCTCCTACCTTGTTTATAACTGTGTCCTTCATCCTTTGTATTTCTATTGGCGTTCTACTTAATATTTATTTAATATCCATCCTCCTTTTTTTTTTCTGTTTTCTTTTCATACAGATCCCACTGTTTGTTAATTATATATTACCACTACTCTTTTTGTTTCTTATCTTGCTTTTTTCTTTTCCATATTTGTAATAATTTTCTACCTACTAATTATTGAAACAAGCAACAACTTCCTTCTCTACTCTTTTATTACCTAACCATAAAATCTTGTTTCCTAGTTCAAAGGCACATACAATGTATCATGATTTTATTTTAGATGTTTGCATTTTTTCCAGATATTTGTGTATGTATCTATATAAAAGCATGTATGTAAGAAAAATATAATTTTGTCTTTAGAAAAAGAATTGTTTTATAAGACTAAATATTTATTTTTAATTTAATGTTTTTTTTTACCAAGTTTTTCTGATTTTATCCATGAATTTTTCTATGTTGACATTGAGAAATCATTGCTTGCTTTTTGTGCACTACTGGTCTGTTTTTTCATTCAGTACCTTTCTCAAAAACTCTGACATTTTATTCTTAAACTTTTTAAAGAAAAATTATTTTGGTGTTCTTGTCACTAGAGAATTTAGTCATTGCACTGTCAAAAAGATAAAATCAATTAAAGTATATTTATGTATCTTATGAAATTAATAAGATGACTTGTTTCTTGGTTTTGCTGATAGGTTGTTGTTTTTCTTCAGTTAAAGTTCTTTAGATCTATTATTTTATTTCTAGCTTTAATTCATCTTGTTTCTTTTTCAAATTCCAAAGGAAAAACTTTATTACTAGGTAGCAAAAACAAAATGACATAAAGATTAAAATATGAAAGGATAGAAGAATGATGACTTAATCATAAAATTTTCCATGACCAAAGTGGTTAGGGTGATGAAAGATAGGCTCCCAAGGTGTGGGATACAAGTACAAGAGTTGCTAGAAGCTATTTCTTTATTTCCATTTTCACACAGTTTGCTCTAGTGGTTGAAATGTTTTATGAACCTAGGATGTTGTGATAAGAACAACAGCATTAATAAAATACAGTAAAGCTAGTAATAAAATAATATTAGAAAATATATAAAAATATTTCAGTTTTAGTATAAAATGTCATTTCTTTGATATACAGTATTTAATGAGTTCAATCAACATAAGAAAAACCTGTTTTATATATAAATCCCCATCATTATTCAGATGTTCAAATCTCTTCATTTGTTGTTGTCATCATAATATTCCAGCTGATCCTCCTCAAAAGGAACTTCTAACTCAAAGAATGTTTGAATAACGTTGTTATGATGTTAAGCATCTGAATAATGTCAGATATCTTAATGTAAATTTTCAAAGTTAGCGACAATAACTGTTTGACAAAGATAAAAAATATCTATTAGAGACTTGTTTAAAAAATATGCTATTTTTGCCTCATTGTATTATGTTATTTTGTATTGTGTGAATTAAATCAGTTGAATCCAGTAGTAAATTTCCAAAACAAAAGTACATTCCTGCTCAAATTTTTAGGCAAAATCACAAAGAAATGTGTGTTATCAACTTCAGTATTAGATACAATTTGTTTTTCACCTAGTACACAATCTCTCAGTCTCAATAGGGTTTTTTACATGCAACAATAAATTAACATTTTTTAATTGATTTTCCAACAGAACCATCAGAAAATCCAACCTACTGATAGAATAGGCAGTGGAGGATTCTGAGCATTAGTTGTTTGGTTCTTAATTCCTTCTAAACTTGACTAATCACCTACATTAATTACTTTTGAGAATGCTGCTATTCTTTTGGGGAAAGTTCAGGAAGGCACTTTCATCATACTCCTTCATGATGTTTCCAAGATTGGATTTGTTGAATTTCCTGGATCTTTAAAAAAATTATCAAACCTTTCTAACCTGTTTAAAGTTTTGAACATGACACACCGATCTGTTTTCTTCACCAATGAATCAAACACAACAAAGAGAGAGAAATATTAATGTCTGTGCATAACTCACATGAAAATATAAGTAAAATCTGAAAAGAACATATATACAATTGTCAGTATTGTTATGTTCCATCAAGGGAAATACATATGGTCCTTTTAGAGTTAAACATTCAGTTATTAAGAAAAATAAAAAAGAATCCCTGCCTCCCCACCAAAAAATGATTTTATTTTGAGACTCTTTAACATCATGGTTGCTGCTATCCATGTGTTTGTATATATATATATATATATATATATATATATATATATATGGGTGCGTGGCCGAGTGGTTAGAATGTTCACTTTCTGGCCATGAAACCTGGTTTTCAATCTCACGACCTTTAGAAAGTGCCTGAAAACCCTGGGTGTACCCAAGCCATGTGAGTGAAATTGGGTAGACAGGACACTTGGGCATCAATAGCTGTGCTAGTACAAAATCACAAGTCATCATGACTGAGGATTTGAGTGTGCTAGCATTTAGATTGTTGATCATGCTAGATAACACGCTCTCTCTCAGAAACTGTAACTACAGCGTTTGGGTGTCAGTATAAAGATAGTGCAGAGGATTTGGGAAAAGTTGCAGGAGTCTAATGGTGATTACAAAGGTATGGCACCTCATAAAACTCAATCTGATCATTTTGATAAGAAAAGAACTCTTGAATTTATTGTTGAGGGCCTCAGACTCAACACAAAAGGCCTACATCAAGTGCTTTGAGGAAGTAGTGCTGCCCTGGGTCAAGACGGTAGCTGCTGGAAGACTCTATATCTGGCAACAGGGCTCTGCACTATACCGTACAAGCAGAACTCAGCCATGGCTGTCAGACAATTTTTGTGACTACATCACCCCTTACATCTGGCCATCTTTCTCCCCACACTGTAACCACCTTGATTATTATGCATGGGGTGCAAGTTAAGTGAGAGACCAACAAAACTGCATCTAACACCAAAGAACTGAAGAATTTATGGCAGCATTTACCAACTTAAGCTAGGAGACATTTCAGAAGAAATGCAGGAGATTCCAAAGTCATCTAGCGGCCATGATTGATGCCAATGGCAATTTTTCTTGAATAAATATACTCTTTAGTATTTCAAGATATTTTTGTGTAATTTTGGTAAATATATATTATATCTGTTAAAATGAGATGTCAGTATTATTTTTACATAATTTAGACAATTTATCCATCACACCCTCTGTGTGTGTGTGTGTGTGTGTGTGTGTTTATATATATATATATATATATATATATATATATATATATATATATATATACACATGCACAATTGCACATACACAGAATTTTGATGAATAGTTTCATCACTATCATTTTACATTGGTTTATTTAATTTCTATATTCTTCTGTTCATGTCATCACTTTTCCTAAGTATATGTATTTCTGGACATGTTCTAGTTTTTCATCTATTTAAAAATCTTTTATGGAACTTTACAGTTGAACATTACTTTTGTTTTATTTATTTTTAAACATATATTTTGATTTTCCATGTTCTGGTCTTTTAGCAACTCAATAAGTAATTCATGTGATGCATCTGATATTAGCAAAATGTCATTAGCAAACCATAGCTGGTTTAAATATTCTACTTATGTCTACCCCCATCCTTTCTAAGTTCTTTTTCCAGAAAATAATTTCAAGCCCTACTGTTTAGGGGAAATAAAATTTCTTTGCGCCACTCCTTTTTCAATCTTTATTTCATTTGTTTGTGTAGTTAAATTATTACAGTTCTTTGATATATTCTCAATTTCTGAAGGTAGTAGACAGAGTATAAATAAATATCCTCAACAAATTTATATAGTTTTTCTTAATACTCTGCACTTGTGTGAGTTAAATCTTTTACACTGTAAAACAAAGCTAAACAAGTGGTTTGTTATATTCTGTGTTTCTGATCATTTGATCAGTTTGTAGATGTTTTGTTGTTGAATAGCCACTTATAAGCCTGCTAGTTTACATGGTTATTCTCATCTAGGATATTTGTTGGTCTGTAAGTACTTTTTAGAATAATTTGTATATGTTTGATAGTTTTGTGATAGAGGATAGTCAGCAAGGTCTATATTATCTCTGTTTTTATAAAGTAGATTTACTATCTCTAGAATGAAGTTTTGAGATGCCTTTCCATATTGTTGTGTAGGATCCACCTAATCTGCATAGGTGACTACCAACTATATAAATAATGGTTGGTACCGGAAGACGAGGGAGAGGAATCACGAGATCCAACTAGAGACTCTGATCGACTGCGACTAGTCAACACATTCTCCAGGAACGTCTTTCCAGAAATATACAGAAATACTATATGTACTTATTGTGTACACTTTCTTGTTATAATACATTCTTGTTCTAAGTACATTTTGTGTTGCATTATTATTCCATGCAATAGGCGAGATTCAACATTGAGTCAAGACTCAACACATATGAATTGGATAAATAACTGTGCTAATCATTTGTGGAATTCTTCTCATGCAGTTTTAAAAGGTTTGTTACTATACCATCTTCACCTAGTGCTTTTCCATATTTGGAAGTGCAAACCTTATTTCATCTGTTGTTACCTGAGTAACATTACTCACTAGCATCTGCCAGAGTGACTCTTGTTATTCTTAACAGCTTATCCTTACATTTGGTTACTTCCCTGCTTTTCATTGCAGCAATTGTTGTTTATCTGTTTTGTGAATCAAGCATGTTTCAAGTCCTTCTTTCTTCCAATAGTTTCTTTTAGTATTTCCACGTTTATCTTCCTTTTTGTTTAATTTTCTTTTTGTTAGTTAATTCTGAATTTTCATTTTTATTTCTTTTTAGTATTTACAATCATATTTTTCCTCATTTTCAGTAGTTCTATTGTTGACATTTTTTAGTATTTCCTTTTATCATTCCTAGTTCTGTTTGTTTTATCTGTTATCTCTGCTGTCTTTATGTTAGCTATCAATTTACCATTCATGTTTTCTTTGTTATTTATGTTATTCCACAACACTTGAAATCTCTTTTTGATCTCTATCTGAAATTAAGTGATCTTCTCTCTGATTATATTAGGGTATGTTTTCTTTCTCAATATTTTGTTTTTTCTCAATTTTAAAGTCCAATTTGACTCTGCAAATTACCTTTCTGTGATCACTTCTTGTATTTACTTTGTTTATGATGGCGACATTTTTAATGGCACTGACTTTTCAACAATTATGAAATTAATTTAATTTTTGTTTTACATCTGAGATTTCTAAATTCATTTACAGCCTCTTCACTTTTGAAAAATATATTCATGATTGTCATTTTGTGTCTCAGAGAAGTTAATTAACATTTTTCAAATTTTCTTACAATTGATCTTCCCTTTTGTCCCTACTTTTACATTAAAGTTGACCATCAAAATTGTCTATTTTGTTTTCTCTCATCTATCATGTTAATGACGTCATTATAAATCCTTCAATTTTTTTTATCTGCGCTTATAAAAATACATAAGATTTAATAGGTTTTTGTTTAAGAACTTTTATTGTTACTTGTATATATTGTTAACTTTTGAGCACATTGGGCCATGTTATATTTTTTATGATTCCATACAGTGATAATCAGAATGTATTTTTTAATTTATAGGTTTAAGTGGGTAATCATAGTAATTTAATGATACTATATGATGTTTACGCTATATTAAATGTGTTCATACTCTTTGATGAAGCCAATTAATAATTAAAATATTTTAATACTTGTCATTTTAACATTGCTTTCTTTTATGTTTTTACAAAATATATGAACATTGAATCTTTTTATGAGTTTTAAGCTCATTCCATTTAGAATTCTCATTTTCTGAATGAATTGTGAAACCTTTTGCAGATGTATTTTAGTCTTTTTTATATTTTCATATACAGTGAATTCATTATTCACTATATATTTATTGTTTGTTATGTCCTCATTACAAAAGACAAATAAACTGATATTTAATTTGCTATATAAGCATTGATGTGCACAATATTTTCTACTTATCAGCCATTATGAAACTTGAAAGTTTTTTATCCTTTTTTTTTTTTAAGCGTATCACCCCACGCAAGGCTGGAGGCCACTATCACACAAGGGGTTATAGAAGGGTTGGTGGAAGAGCAGAGTGGTAAAGGAGAGGATGTGGAGAAAGAGAAAGACAGTGGGTCGATCAAGGCAAGGGGGTTACAGAAGATTTGGAGCGAGAGCAGATAGGAATGAAAGATGAAAGGATGTGGAGAAAGGAAGTGGATAGATCAAGGCAACTGGAGATGTCGATTGACGCTGCTAGTATTATACTGTTGTTTGTATTTTGACAATTTTTTTTTTTACAAGAATTTACAGAAACAGGAATGCTTCTATTAGTGTGCAATTCATCAGCTTTTATTCTGAATCTACCTTCTATTGCTTACTTCTCAATAATAATAAACACATCCCTGGTATGTGTCTTCTGTCAGTGTATATAACTCTGGCACTACTCATTGCTCATGATATGTTATACTGACACATTCTGATAGTCTAATTTGATTCATCAACAATCAAAGCATTACCTCCATCATTCTTCTGTCCCAACCCTATCCATCTCACAATGGTGTCTTATGATCAATGTCTGTTGTTGCATTCCCATTGTTTTAGTGTACAAGATGCCTTTTCATCAGATTATGTTTATTATTGTGAAGTCAACATTTTTTTCTGCATCCAAGTATGTTTCATTTCTCTATCATGTAAATTTTGAAGATACTATATTTTCTCCTTATTTGATGGTCATAAAATAGTTTTCTGAGGTTACACTCAGTTCCACTTTTGATTAATAAGCAAAGTTTATTATTTATTTTGACTAAATTTCTTTATATGTGTGTTATTTTTTATTACTCTGAGGTCAGCCCACTTTTCGACCATTGAAGTAAACCATGTGAAATCTGTATAGTTTATAATAAGACTTAAACTCACTTTCCATGTCCTGGAATCTTATCTTACACCAGAAGCTTTATGGTCAAATGGAAATTAAATCTATAGTCATTCTGTGACATTTTCGTTATCATTTTCTATACTGTATTGTTTGAACAACATTAGTCCAAATTAAAAATGAATCTACTTCATCTCAGACCCTCCAATCAATTAAGGCAAAGTTTAATTTAGTTTTCTTTTGAGGCATTTATGATAGCATCAGCTGTTGTTATCAAATAATCTCTTTAACTGATTCTGATTTGCTTATTCCATGGGACTTAACTGTTTCACACAGATAATATATTCCAATAAATTCAAGTGGTTTACTCTTTGTTATTGACTATGTCCTTCTTTTCATACACTTTTTAATAATGCTAAAAAAATTATTAGAGGGATTTTTTAAAAAAATATTTGCTTATCAATGTTATTCCTTAAAGGGATTAAAAATATATTTGCACATAGGCTAGATTAAAAGGAGAATTTTCTGTCAAAGAAGCCTTTTCCTTTTTTTAAACTCATCAACCATAAAAAAAATTTTTTTTTCTAGAAAAAATGACAATGTATCAGCCAAGTATACTTTAATTTTACCAGAATTGTATGTTTTAAAAATTAGAATAGAGTCTTTTCTGAAGTGGGTTGAAAAATAAACATTGATTCATCAAATATTTGACAATATTGTCAATTTGACAC
The DNA here is from genome assembly GCA_964036315.1 of Acanthosepion esculentum. Taxonomy (NCBI): domain Eukaryota; kingdom Metazoa; phylum Mollusca; class Cephalopoda; order Sepiida; family Sepiidae; genus Acanthosepion; species Acanthosepion esculentum. The sequence continues at coordinate 26,154 of CAXIWW010000514.1, read as the reverse complement.
CTTGGATGTCTATCAAAACTAATATTTTCTTGAATGTAAAGTAAATGGCACATACTTTGCAGCATTTAAGATCTCTTTTCATACAGTTGATATGCTGACTGATTTTTAACTCAATGATCAAAATTAATAGATAACGTTAGTCAGCAATATAAAACGATGAGTTAGAAGCCATTGTCAAAATGCAAGATAAATAACCTGAACAGAATTAATAAAGTTTGCAATGAAAAGAAAAAAGGTCAGAAAAGATGAAACAGCAACAATCATGCAAGTAATATAGTTAAAGCAAATCAAACAGGTAAGAAGGTAAAAGAATTCACTAAATATGGGTTGGTGCCTGTACACAAAAAAGCAAGGTCAGACAAGTGAACACAGTAGGTCTGTCTAGTAGTTAAGGCAGATCTGGACTGAGGATATTTATTCCTGAATAAAACAGAAAATGTGGCACGAGGCCGAAATGGGGAAGGGGAAAGAGGTCAGTTTTCTGTCTTAACTTTAAACTTAGCTAGCCACAAATGCTGACCCAATCATACTTACAATATTCCTTACACCAAAACAACACATTCTTACGTACCTTTCTCACCGCATCCACCATAATACCTCAGTGTCTCCATGAAAATACGAACTAGACCCCAGATGTACAATATATTGTCTGTGTGCGGAGGGGAATAAAACATCAATTTTTAAAAATTTTTAAAAACTAGCCCCAATGAGTATTTACAGTATGAACTATTTACAAGAAACTAAACAAAATCATGTTAGTAATAAGAACCCCCACAATCACTAAATGTGGCAGAAACATCAGTTAAGTGGATGAAATTAATGCAGGACTATAATAAAATAAAACATTCGTTCATCCCAAGCACTCACACTGACATGCACTCATTCAGACACAACAACAAATACAAAAACACACATACAAAACAAAAGACGTCCTGCATCCACCAGAGAACTGACGTCACTGACCACCTAACGAGGGAGGGGATGGGGAATTAAACTTAAAGAAAAATAGCGACAGAAATAAAAGGGGCCGATGACCATACATACCCTAGCTAAGTTTATAGAAAAACGAAACTAAAAATTCAAAAAACCAAACCTAAGCTAACCTAATTTTGGGATAGGTTGCCTATGTTCAACCCAGGTAAAGCAATATCCTGATGCCTAGCCAGCATCAAAATGCCACTCCAAGTCAGCCCCTTTCACACGACACAAACGTGCAAGATTTACCCACCTTTTGCCGGATTCTGATGAAGTGAGTCGCCGCCTTTCCGTCCTAATCTTAACCATAAGCTGATGCTTAAAGTATAAGATCATTTGGGAAGAAGTGAACTTCTCGCTTTCATAGAATCCCTTCTGCCGTGTCGTCCAAATCACAACTCTCATAGCACCTAGCAAGCATAATAACACATAATCTTCAACCCTCATCAGCGGTGGAGCCACATTGCTACAAACAGAAGCGGCCTCAAGGACAAAGAACTTTCCAGACAGCATGCGAAGCATGAGACCTTCAACATACCTGCACAATGGCGCTACCACCCTGCAATGGAAGATGGCATGACCAATGGTCTCGACTTCCCCACTACAAAGGCGGCAGTTTGGATATTTCTCCAAGCCCGCTGTGCAAAGTCTCTTGGCAACCCAGAGGGCCCCACACATCACCAGCTAGGTGAGTGATGCCTCATTGTTATTGAGATATTTCAACCCAGGCACCCAAGTCCATATTGAGCGAGTCTCCTGCTTCATAAGACCAAGCTCGTCAATCACGAACGGCCTACCTAACTAACACCTTATATAATGCCTTACGAGACAATGCATGGACGTTGGAGAGGCCATCCGACACTCATAAGAGGCGTTTCAGAGCTCGGCAACATTCACGGTAGAAAGAGCACTCGACTTTGGGTAAACGGTGGGCCTCCTCCCACACAAGTACACACTTCTCAAGGATGGGAAGTTCTTACGGGCATCTTCCTTCCAGAAGGTGCCCACCTCATCTGATTCGTGATACATTCGATCCAGGAACCCGATGCAAAGCATATATTGACGAATCTCAATGCTAGGCATACCTAGACCGCCTTCAGATGGATGAAGGCAACAGATCTCCTGAGAGACTCTGGCAGCCTTGCCTCCCCACAAGAAGCAGAAGAAGCACCTCACTAATGCCAGTAAAGTGTCAGACGGAAGTGGAAGCACAGAGAGTTTGTAAAGGAGAACCGGGTAGATGTGTGAAACACATACTTCCGCCCTCCCTTTCAAGGAAAGATTCCTCTGGGTCCACAAATTAATTGTGATCTCGGCTTTCCCTTGCACCTCTGACCAATTCATTTTCAAGTGGAGATCAGGACCGAACCAGACACTGAGAATCTTGACTGGCCCATCCGTCCAGAGGAAAGGTTCGTGAAGAGAAACTCCCTGTCACACACCCAAACGCAAGCCAACAGACTTATCGCGGTTGATCGTGGCCCCTGTCATCATCTCATAACCACTGATTTCTTTGCTGACTTTGTTAATCTCGGCTCTGCTCGACACAAGAACCAAAACGTCATCAGTATAGGCAGAATACCTGGGCGAGGTGGTAGCCCCAGGTAGGGAAATTCCGTGTAGGACCGGATTCATCTTTAACTTGAGAAGGAAAGGTTCCAATACAAGAATGTAAAGTAAAGGTGAAAGCGGACAACCTTGACAAATGGAGCAAGACAATATGAAAGGCTCCGATCGTACTCCATTCACCTCCTCCAGCGTGCCGGGGGTCGCATACAGAAGACTGATCCATGTGTGAAAGTACGGCCCAAAACCGGCCGCTGAAAAGACAGCCTGAAGAAAGCGATGGTCAACCCTATCAAAGGCCTTGAACTGATCTAAATTGATCAGCGCGGCTTCACTGTCGACTTGCTCGATGATCAAACATACCATATGGATGTTGTCCTGAATAGTCCTGCCCTTCACAGAACAAATCTGTTTGGAGCCTATCAGACTAGAGAAGACAACCTGCAAACGGTTTGCTAAGACCTTAGCCAAAATCTTTAACTCTGTTTTTAACATAGTTAAAGGGCGAAAGTTACCTAACCCTTCCCCACTGTTTTTGTCCTTACATAACAACTTGATCACGCCCCAGTGAAGCGTTGGGGTATAGAACCCTGCTTCAACCAGTTGTCGAAAATCAGTGCCAGCAAGGGAACAAAAACGGGCAACTGCCTCAAGAACATTTTGTATGGAAGACCATCTAATCCTGGAGATTTGTCCAGGCCAACCTGTTTCAGCACTTCCCAGATTTCTGACTCTGTAATGGGATCCTCACACCTAGCCGCTTCAGCTGCCTTGAGTCAGCAAAATAGGCGTCGACCTGAGCAGGGCTCAGACCAGGCTCCCTAATGAAAAGTTCCTGAAAATACTCATGAAAGGCCTCACATATGCCCTCCATTTGTGGTCACGGTCAGCTTATCCGGCAATGTAATGCATGCAATATGTCGCCGAGTTGCACTCCGAACCTCCCCCGCACGCAATTCAGGTGCCATATTCATTGCCTCAGAAGATATTCTTTTTAACCTAGCCCTAACTACCAGAGCTTGATCCTTCTTGATAAGCAAGGAGGCCAACTCCACCTTAGCTAAGGCTATGTCCCCACTATCAAGGGATTTAAACACCCAATCAACTTTTTCTCACAAGCCATTTGCGTCGCTAATCTATCTAGATTGAGCTGACGACTATAATCAGCAGCAAACGTTCTAATTTTAGATCTAAGTTTGTCCCACCAGGCATTTCCCACCACAGCCCCTGTCAGTTCTTTCTGTATCATTAGTAGTAACTGGTCCCCAAAATTTTGCTCCCCAAATAATGAGCAGTTCAATTTCCAGTAAACAGCCATCTTAAACTTAGGCTTATCTAAGTTTACCCGGACCCAGACTAGCCTATGATCCGAATAAACTATATAATGGAAACTTGGACACCCTAAGAGCCCTATCTAGATAGAATGCTCTCATGATTGCAAGAAGAAAAAGGGATCTCTTGCACCAACATACATCCACCCTGAGGCGCTGAAGGTCACGATAAAGCCTCATCCTGTGAGACTCGGACCTCAGGCCTTGGGCATTCAAACTAGGTAACCAGAGAGACATTAAACCGATTAGGCTTGCTTACCTGAATTAAACATGGACGGGGTCAGTATACCGGCAGCATCTCCCATCGACCCGTGGTCCATCTCAGTCTTGATGGTACCGTCTTGGGAGAGACTGCCTATATCCCACAGGAAAGTCAATTTTAGTGCTCTATATAGGAAGAGGTGAACAAAAACAGGGACCCTTCAAGCACAAAATTGTTTCAGCTTCTTCAATTTGTCATTTTCGATAATAGCAATGGGAGGGGACATTTTGAAAGGCTATTGCCTCGTCGAGCATAGCCCAAGCGAGTTTAGCCATGACCACCGAAAGAGAAGGCCTATTTGAGAGTGACGTGACGTCACAAAAGTAGTCCATGCAGTGAAACAGACAGTAATCATAATGTAACGAATAATTGTAAGAAAAAAATTGGTTTTAGAAAACTTTTAAAAAATACATTGTTTTACAAAACAAACAAACAGAATTGGATTTTATACAGAACTTTATTTCATATTAATTTTTAAAAAAATAACCGATAAGAAAAAAAAATGTTGCTGAATGTTTTGTTAAAGAAATTAAACATCATGTTAGATTTCATTAAATTTTAAAGACTGAAATTCATTCATTATTTTATTTGTTTCAAATTTGAAAACATTTTTTAAATCATTATCAGTATTGTTTTAATTTGCATGTTTCTATCTTAATTTTAGTAATTATTCTGTTACAATATCGTAATTATTAATGATTATTATTCATATACACTCGGACAGCAACAACTCAATTATGAATTAGGAAACAAATAAACAATTAAATAAATAGATGAGCAAATTACATGTAAATGATAAATAAACGATTAAAATATAAATAAGAAACAAATAAACTAAATACATGAAAGTAAATAAATTTGATACAAAAAAGAGATTTAAAATTCAAATAATACTTATAGAAAAGTAGGTTACAGACAATTAATTTTAAGAATGAAATTCATTCATGATTTCAATTGTTTCACATTTGAACATTTTTTATAAATCATAATCAGCATTGTTTTAATTTGCATGTTTTTATTTCAATTTTAATAATTATTCTGTGAAGTTACAATTTTTGTAATCATTAAGAGATTATTACAGTAACAACTGAATTATGAATTAGGGAACAAACAATAATTAAATAAGCAAATTATAATTAAATGATGAATAAATAAAATAATTATGATAAATAAATAAAACAATTAAACATAAACAAGAAAAAAAACACAAACAAGAAAATACATTAGATACAAACAATAAATAGATTTAAAAATCAAATAATACTTTCAGAAAAATAGGTTACTGATACAAAATTTAGCTGAATGAAGTTTTCTTTTTCTGCTTAACTTGTTACTTGTAATATTATTATTTTCCCTAGAACAAAAATTATTTAAAAGAGCATTTGTAGAGCTCCAGACAAACATTCTTTGTATTTTTTCTATATTGTGACCCTCATCACAAGTGTCAACATAAAAAAGAACCTCATAATCTGCAAAAAACATTCAATGTTATATGCATGGCTTATTTTATTTTTCTTTGATTTACTGAATGAAGAAAAGAAATGATTTTTTTATCAGCTTATCAATGACTACATAATTATTCAGAACAAAATTTATAGTTTTATCATTAGGATATAAGAGAGAACCTCTATTAATCCCCTGAAAATAGCTGCTTATTTCAGGTATTTCTTCCACATTATCTCTTACACTTCCAGATATGAAATCTTTGCAGCTATTGCATTTAATTTTCTTAAAAACTGCATTACACCAATAACTTGCTAAGTATAGTATTACAGGTAGAACTTCTCTACAATTATTTACATCATCCTCTTAACTTTTCCTCCTCTGTCACTTCATCCCAGTTTGGTTCTTGTAAATCAATTTTAATGCATTGCTGATTAAATAAGTTTAATTTTAAAACTGATTGCATTCTAATAATTTTTTCACACTCAAACACTTGCCGTATCGAGATATTATACTGATCCCCAGTAAGTTGTTGATATTGACCAAACCTTGCTTCAAGGTGATCAGTTTGAAATTTGCCTGGTAATATGTATAGCATTTTCAGTTCTTCTATGCAATACTTGGTCAGTTCTAGAAATGCATAGGTTGTATGATGCAAAGCATTGAAGTTTTCCTTTGTTAATTTGCCATTTCTTCCAGAAATGCTATTCCAAGATTCTAACCAGTCACAGAATACAGAGAGAAATCTAAAATTTTCTTCATTCATTCTAAATGGATTGCAGTATTTATTTCTAAGCCGACAACCTTTATATGGCATTTTAACATTCATTATTGTTCACCAAATATAAAATATGTTTATATATTCTGCAAAATTAGGCAAATATTTCTGTTTTCCTAAGATCAATAATCCTTGAATAGTGTATTCATTGAAAATTTGCAGAACTAAATTAGCATTTTACCCTTTCAAGATTAGTAGGAGAAAGTGCCTTTTGAGGTTAATTTATAAAAATATTTTAAAATTGACTGAAATTCTAAGGCATGAAGTTTCTGTAAGGTAGAAAATGTGGCACTTTGGATACTATCTAATTCATGATTTCCATCATGACAAAATTTGGGGAACAGCATGCATTTATTTGCATCTTTTTGACTAAGCCAATTGTTTCTAATGCATTTTAATATATGGACTGAGTCAAAAAGGAAGAAAAGAGGTCGAGACTTCATATTTGGGTGTGGATATACAATGGAAAGCTTTGGAGGACTGAAAAAGAAAGATATAACTTTTTTATTTGTAGCATTATTATCTGTTATGATTGATAATACTTGAAAGCCTATCTCCTCTAAACCAATTATTATATGTTTAACTATGTCAAATAACTTCTCAGCTTTAAGACATTTAGTTGGCATAACATGCACAACATTTTATATTGTGAGAATACACTGCTAATCCTAAAAGCAAAAGCACTTGTTGCAGCTTCACTGCTGTTATCAGATAAGCCAACAATATTACCACCCTTATAATCTAAATAAGGTTTTAGATGAATTTCATCAACAAGTAAAGATACTGTGATGTCCTACACTAGGAGCTTAAATTTATTTTTAATATACATAAGAAAATTGTTATGTTGCTCAATTCATATATGTTGATAAGGTTAATCTTTTAATGGTTGAATAGCTAGGTAAAATTATATTTTTGCTGTCTCTTAACAATCTGTACCCTTTAGGGGAGCAGTTATATAACAATGAAGAAAATATCATCATTTCTGTTGAATAATCAAGCTTATTTTGTGTCATTAAATTTAGCTGCTCATATATAAATTTGATTGCATTAATATGTTTGATTCTTCTTGCACCAATAGTAGAAATGACATTACCAATTTTAATATAAAACTCATATTTTGAGGTTCAGGTTGCTGTTGTTCTGTGTCCATTTTTTTCATGTTTTCTATCAGAATTTCAAGAGTATTTTGATCAGTTACGTGTTTAGAAATCTTATAATCCCCTATTGAATGTATTTCCACATCTCTACAAAAAAACATGTACTGCAAAATCATATTCAATTACAAGAGACAGATAGATTTTTGGATATGGGGATTTGATGATGCTGAATATAATAAGTGTCTCTTGCTGCCTAACAAAACTCCAGTAATTTCTATCAAGTAAATTTAATTTCCCTTCTAGATCATTATTATTATGGAATTTCTTCTGCATTTTATATGCTAAGTCATCATTAATACTTTGATTTAGAGCACTTTTAAGAGCAGAATTCTCTAGTCACATTCTCCTGGAATCTGGTGACTCTCTAGAAGTAGTCAATGAAGATAAATATCAGGGACAGTTTGGGAAAATTCTAGGAATAGCACCATCATGAAGATATATTTTTTTAGGTTAACTGCAATTGTGACACCTGTTTTTTCATCAAAAGCTGACGATTCTCTCCTTATGTCCTCCGGTCGAAAATGTAGTTCATATAACTCAAAAAGATTTTAAAAACCAAACCTATTTTAAATTCTTGTGAAAATCTAAGGAAATCAATCAGCAAAAATCTATAAAATCTAAAAAATAATGTGGAGCATTAACAATTTTAGGAAAAGTGGAGAGAATTCAAGAAAAGATTATTAGTGACGAAGCTATGTAGAAATAAGAGAATTTTTAAGGTTTATTCATTTCTTTAATTTAAAATGATGAATGCAAAACATTTTTATGAATAAAACAATTCTAAAAAATTGTTAAATTATTAGAATTATTTTTATGCCTAAAAAGATTCCTTTATTAATTTATATCGAAAATTTCTTAAAGTTTATTTTTATAAAAATTAGATTTCAGCTTTTAAAAACTTTCGCAAATTTCTTTTTAATGTGTTTTGTGAATTATAAAGATATAAAATTATTTTAATCCTCAAAGTTTCAATTGTGATTAATAACTTTTTTAAAACAAAGCTGTTTTAAAATGTGTTCTAAATTACAGACATAAAATTCAATTCATTTAAAGTTTCATTTAGTCACGAATAAAACAATTCTAAAAAATCGTTAAAATTATTTTTTATGTATATAAAATATTCCTTTAGAAATTCATGAATGAATTTATGTCGAAAATTTCTTTAAAGTTTATTTCTTAAAAAAATGAGATTTTAGATTTTAAAAACAACACGTACAAGAATGAATGTCTCTCTCTCTAAACTTTCTCGCTAGATTTATGTCTTATTAACTTTATGTTATGTATTACAAAGACATGGTATTAATTTTATCATTAAAGTTTCAATAAAATTTACTTATTTTTTAATACAAAAAATACTCACTCTGCTGAATTTAGTAGATAAAAATGATCTCTTCTGATTGTACGAATCCAAACATCAGATAATTCTTTATCTTTAGTTAAAGAAAATACATGTATTTTAGGGCCGTTTTTATAATTCCCTTTGCAATTTGGTACAATGCATCTATAAGGCATTGTTTTTGTTTTAAATTAATTCAATATTTAAAAGAAAATATTAATAAGTAATTTAAAAATGCTGCCGTAAAAAATCTGCTACACAAAACAAAACGACACGATTCTTGAAAGTTGGGCTCAATATGATGACGTCACATTTCTCAACAACGAAATGAAACAGGCCTTGTCTCTCGGTGGTCACGGTTTAGCCCCCGTCCCAGTTCTCATGACAGCTAGCACTCTTTGTATTTCAGGGAAATTTTTGGGGTCTTCTATGTCTTTATCTGCAAATTGTTTTATGGAAAGGAGGTATCTTAAGTCTTTTATCTTATTTCCGTAATCCTGAGCTTTTTCTGCTTGGGCAGGGGAAATATGACATACCTCCTCTCCTGAGTTGTAAATATGTTTGATTTTTTTTTCCTTTTTTCTTTCGTGTCTTGTGTGGGACTTAGTCTTTTGTTGGGAGGTGGTGGCATTTCAGGTGTTTTAGTGGGGGAGGGATGGTATAGGATTTGTCTTAAAGGGCTGAGGTCTCTACTGAGAGGAGTTGAGGGATGGGAAGAATTTGTCTCTTGTGAATGTTGGGCAGAAGGTGTGGAGGGAGTGGCCTTTTTAACTGAAGAGGACTTGTTTTTCTAGTTTTTCTTTTAGCTTTTTGATTTTCTCAGTTTTTTCGAAGCCTGGGTCGTACTTTTTCTGTAAATCTCTTAGAGTAGATGTAGAGACTGGGGTGTCATCCTTAATGTTGACAGAGGGAGTGGGACTGTCAGTGTCTTTTGTCCCAGGGGCTTCAGGGGACTGAGGACCTGCTGTCTGGCGCTTCCCTCTGTCCCTGCCAGTGAACTGCCATTCCCCTTCTCCACAACTACACTAGCAGTGGGTGAAAGCTCTTTGGGGAATGGGGGTGTCAATGTAGAGCCAACTGGGGTTTTTACCACACCGGTCCTGGAAGCTGGCATGCCCATTACAGGCGTGGTGGAATCTAGACGCGGTCAGAGGGGTATTTTGGTCAACTGGGGCCTGACTTCCAGAGGCCTTCTTTTCTGGGCAGGAAGAGGAGACGTGACCAGTCTCTCCACACTTCCAACAAACCGGTTTGCGGCCAGTCACAATGACCGGCAGCTTCAGGTCCCCTACTTCCAGACAGTTGAGGATGGAGAGGAAGGCCTTGTGATTTAACATTATGTCGAAACTCCATCCCCAGTTCAGGCTGTTGCACGAAGCACCCAGTATCTGGCCGTACTGCGACAGGAAAGTCGCCAGGTGTTCCCCGATAACTTGAGGAGTGACCTCGTATACTGCAACGCTGGTCCTTCTCCTGTCTTCGTATTCTGTTCGCAGAATGAGATCTTTAGTTATGAGGTCTCTTATTGTGGCCTTTATACAATCTTCCGGTGTTGGTAGCAATATGTCCCAGCACCCTTGACAATTCTTAGAGGGCTAAACCCCAGGGACAACAAATTTTGTGCGTACACTTATCGACGACAAAGACCGGCACTATTCTTTTTTCAATTTTCTTCAGTTCAGTGGTGTCTTCCAAGAGTCCACCTTCTACGACAAGGTAAGCGTAACTCTTTGCTTTCTCCATGAACTCCGCAATATTGATAACACATTGGGTGGGGGGGGCTTCCAACAACAGGGCAATTTCCCGGCCTCTGCGTTAAGTCTGTTTATTATCTTTCTTTTGGCCATTAATGGACTCCATATTTTGGTTTAATGCTTTTTGGCCATTATTGGCCTCTGTAGTTTGGCTTGATTTCTCCAAGTCACCAGCAGCCTCCTCATTTGAGTGTGAATTTACTAATGCCGGATACTCTTCAGTATTGTCTTTATCAGAAGGGTCTTTTTTGACAGAAAATAAATGTTTTCTGACCGACTTTCTAAGGTTGGCCATTTTTGGTTTCTTTTTAATTATTAGAAAGGACGGAATTCTTTTTTTTTTCTTTTTTATCCATTTTTTAAAAGGAAGGGGAGAGGTGATAAAAATAGTTAATAAGTTTCGCCCACAGGTGAAAATAAATAACAAAATAGACAACAATAGATAAATAAGCTTAACAAGGTTCACCTGAAAGGGGGGGGGTGAAAAATAGACAAATAAACTTAACCCAACAAGGTTCATGAGACAATAATGTACAAAAATTAAACAGACAAGAAAAATTAAATATTACGAAAAGGTAAAATTAAAAAAACAAGGTTTGCTTAACAGCGAAACAAATTTAAATAGTAAAAATACAAACGAAAAGCCAAAGGTTGTACAAGAATTAGATGATAGACAAGAAAAAAATGAAAACAATATAAACAAGGTTCACCCATAAGCGAGACTACAAATTTAATAAACACATAACAGAAGGACGTACAAAAAGTTTAAATAGACGAACAAAGAAACCAGGTTCGCCTCAAGGTGAAACAAATTTAAACAGACAAAAAGAAAACGCAAAACAAATGTACATAGGACAGATGAGAACAAATGGACAAAGTTCGTCTAAAGGTGGAACAACAAATTTAAAACTGTCACAAAAATGAAGAACGTACAAAAGATTAAAAAGACGACAGACAAGGAAGCAACAAATTACACGATAAAACGAAGAGTTATAAACATAAAAATAAGAAAATGCTATACAAATAAAATATGAAATGATAAATGTAACAATTTACAATATGGCTACCGATAAAAAAAAACGGTCAACCCTAAAATAAAACAATAAACAAGGAAAGAAAAAAAAATAGACAGAATATACAAAATAAACACAAAATTTACTAACAAATATATTACAGAAGAAATTAACAGGTAAAACACAGAACTTTACGGATATTTAAAAGAAAGAAAAATAAAGTCGTACAGAAAAAGTAGAAAGAAAAATAAACAGATAAACTCTGGGTAGGGAGTACAGGAAGAGAATAAAATTAAAAAAGGAAAATAAACTGTATGAGAAAATTAAAAATTAAATAATAAAAGAATAATAGCAAAATAAAGTAAAAAATAAAATTGGAGAGGGTAAGGATTCAAAAAGGAAGAAATCAAAGTTTTACAGAACAGTCAAAACAAACGTAAGAAAAACGGTAAAAATATATCAAAACTTAACAATAACAGCAGTAAACGGTTCAAAGGATTCTCAACGTGACAGAATAAAGGTCTAACAAAAGCAGATTTGGACTGAGTCATATCAAAACACAAGCCATCCCATTTTATTGGCTAAGAAAAATATCCCAGCATACATTTTGTGTCCTTCTGACTATAAGAGGAAGAGGAGAAGGAAAACTTCTGCAATCATTCCCACTCCTTTTGAGAAATCAACATAAAACATTTTTATTTTACAGTAACAACTTTGATAAGGTGTTTCAAGATGAACCAAAGTTTAAGTATTTAGAATGAAGAAATTCAAGGCAAGTCAGAGTTTATATGTTCAGTGCAGATGAAACTGTTTAAAAATGCTTTTTGAATGATCTTGGATAAAAATGATCCAGTGATATAAAATCAATCGACACACACATGCTTGTTATCTCTTTACTTTTGGAAAGTTGAATGAGATACATCTCTTAAGCTATTTTAGAAGACGCAACAAAAAGGACTCTTTTATGTTAAGTATCTTTTGTTTGGTAGAGTGTATCAAATATATTTTAATCAATTCTTTTTTTTTTTTTAATCTTATGTAATGCTCTATATATGGCTGCTAGATGTTTGGTGTAAACACAAAACAGAATTTACAAGTAGATATATTTTGGTTCTTGATGCATTTCGTTGCCATAGGATGCCTTGCATGAAGAATATACTTCAGGAGAAAAGGACTGATCTTGTTATTATACCAGGGGGAATGACTGGCCAACTTCAAGTAATGGATGTTGTTTGCAATCATACATTTAAACAAAAGATGCATAAAAAATGGAATGACTGGATGTTTTCTGGTGTTCCCAGTTTTACTGCTGGTGGCAACAGAATAAAAAACAGTTGGAACTTATTGTAAAATGGCTTCAGGAATCTTGGGATTCCGTCAATGAGGATGTTATAAAGAGAGGTTTCAAGAGGTGTTGTCTTTATATAAGTAAATATGCAAATAAGGTATCAGTATTTTATCCAAAAGAGTAGCTGTAAGGTTGAATCTTACCAGGTATGCAGATCATTATAGGGCACTTCATTGTGGTAGATGATGTCATGAAAGTCCCATTTTGAGATGATCCTCTATCTGTGCAGAACATTAGTACAAAAGGTGACAACTCAATTTTTTTTATATCAATGGCTAGATACACTCTAACTGGTTTCATTTTTCAATGTTGACCTATATTTTCAATTATAATTTCTGTCAGAGTTTTTTGGCATAATAATAATTTTTGCATAGATTAGCATCTATATATAAAAATGGATTAGAAGAAAGTAAATTAGACATGAGTCACTTGAAAAAATGCTTTAAAACTTGTCAGAATTTTGTTCATTATAAAAGGAATTATTCTTCAGTATTTTCATAAATGAAGAAAGCAAGTCTGATAAGCAAGTTTTTAGATGATTAGTATTTGATCAATAAACCTATACCCTAGTTGATTTTAATATATAAATATTTATTCACACTATCCCCAGAATAGGTTATGGTCTTGGGATGATATAAATATTGACAAAATCACAATTTTGGCTTGTTAATCAAATGTTGATTATGTACAAGCAAATTTTATTTCTATTTTTTGTCATTCTTTCTCTTAAAATTATCTGACAAGCAAGGTTTTTCATGGTTTCAATTGTAATTTCTTAGTTGATTAAAAATTTAAATTAATGCTATTCTACTCAAATATTTTATGTCCCACTGAAGTTTGTTTAATTTTGGACAATGATCTTTGCAAAGGCTAGTTAAAGTTTTCATGAGCAGTTAATATGCAAAGATGGAAAATAAAATTACAATCCCCTGAATATATGTTACAATTTACTCAAGATTGAATATCAAGGTAATATAGCTGGATTACAGTAACTGATCACATAGATCAGTTCATGCATAGGTTCTAAAATAAGGGGTTATTCAAATCTTATATTAATATGCTGTATATCCATCCTGGGAATTACCTCAAGCCTGCAATACATTATGCAATTTCTCTTGTACCTGTTGACACAATATAATAAGGGTTGTATGTTGGCAAACTGAATAAATCAGGATCGACCAATCATGTCTCATACATGTTTAATATAAGACATATCTGGCAATTATGCCAGCAAGGAAGTTAAGCATCTTACAGAGCAGGTTGACTAGCATGGGCCTCATGTAGGTGGGCATTATTGTGTTTAGACATGTATGCCTATAATCCTGCTGCAAGCAAACAATTCCTAATGATCTGTGTTAACACTAAGCTCATTTGCTATGATCTGTGTTGTGGATACTATGCAGTCTGATACAATGTATTCTGGTGAACATCTGTGCTACATAATCATCCACAACATGTCTTATTCATTTGACCTCTCTTGTCATTATTGTAGCATCAGTGACATGTCATGACCAACATGCACAGCAATTCTCCAAAATAACCATTCAGTCTCCCAAAGACACACAGTCCAGCTCCTCTCAAGTGACACTTACTAAACAATCTCAATACATTAATACAGCTTCATGGCATGTTCATCTACTTGCACTAGACTCTTTCACTGCAGTGAAGCTTATTCCTGCATGCTCCATTCTTAAGCTCAGATGCAGACAGTGTATTGCTACATAATAACAATACTAAAAACTTTAAAAATCTTATCTTAATATTTACTACCACTAGATGAGCATACCTGGGACAAAATTAGCATTGTCCTTGAATGTTGCACTTTTATTTTCTGTCGGTGTATATTATAAATTTACACATGTAAATAGCATTGGTGTTGATGATAATGATGATATCTATATTTCTTGAAAACTCTGGCAGTATTTAATCTCAACTCAGTTTTTCCACTATTGAATTGATAAAAATACACTAATATCCATGTTTATTTTCTTATTATTCTACTCTCTTTACATTTTCACCTGTAATATTTTGATGCAATAACTTTGTATGATTCACTTCCCTGAATGCATAATAGACAACCAACCTTGTTGGGAGCAGTAATGAAGGTGGAGAGGTTAGTTGATAGTAATGGCTCCATTCAACCCCTCACTTCTCCAATAAAAATCTACTTGTGAATAGCATTTTTGAGAAAGCTGATCCTTTTTCTATTGTATTTGATGCTTTCTATTGCCTTATTTATCTCTTGTTTGTTATTCTTAATGTGATTCTTTTCAAAAATCATTTTAATGTAAACTATCTTGAGAAGACATTTGGAGATAGATGTTTGTGTGTTACGGGTCTCTTTTCATTTTTAAATATGATATACTGCCGGTAACTTCCAATATATTGCAAAAAAAGAATGTTTTGAAAGAAATCATTGAATATTTGTCAGTCCCTGCTACACTGACATCATTTGTATTTGGAAAATAAGAATTCCCCCAGTCATCTTTGCTATTAGACATAATCATTTTCAAATAACTTCCTATTAGTATGGAGTGTCAACTCTGTGCTTTTTTTTTTTTTTTATTACCGATAAGGTTGACTGGTTGAAGACAAGCCCCTCATTGGCTACAATCTCTCTTTAACTTCTCAAAACTCTTCTTTGCCTTTTCTGTAAAAGCTTTCAGATAGATAAAAATTGATGAGTATTTTTCATTTTTCTAATACACTGCAAGGGTAAAGATTTTTCCTCTCTTTATTGCTCTCATTTATTTACCTCCCTATTTCTATTTCCCCTTTTTTCCCTTCTCCCCCTTGTGTCTTTGTTCCTATCTGGGATGGTGAAGCTATAAGAATGTCCAGCAGGGGCCTTTAGGAGGAGGAGGAGAATATTTAGCAAGTGAAAGGACTCATTCAGTTGGAACATTACTTTTTGTCAGGATGTTCAGATAACACTGGGACAAAAGAGAAGACAAAAGTATCTTTCTGATTGTGTTTTTTTATATTAATTTATATTTCTCCTTGTTATATGACAGTTGCCCTGTGAAAAGCTAACTGATGATGAAGTTTGATCATTCATATAATTTTTATTTTGATCTAAATAATGGTAGATCATTTGGGGCTTCATTTCTTTGTAACCAGCTCTTTTGCACATCTACATCACCCATTGTTATGAATACAGCTATTGATTGACTACACAAAAGTACTGGATCATGTGCTTGAACATCTGGATAAAGTAGCTTATTCTATTCACTTTTCATTTTTTTTTTTTGTTCAAAAAATCTCTGGCTCACTTGTGGTCTCAACTTTGCTGTAGATATCTATACAGTTGAAGTAATATTTTTTTTTTCAAGCCTGTGTATTTTCTTTATCTATTTTCAATTCTCATGGGTGATCATCTTTCTCTATAATCCCAATTCTTACAAAACCGAAGAACTAACCAATGCTCAGTAATTGCTAAACCAATTAATTTTTTTGAAAATGTTTTAATTAAAAATACCAAACCATTTCAGTCACATCAATTTCTTCTATTAATAAAGAATCATTCAGTGGTTGATTTCAATAATCAGTATTTGAAATGCTTTATTTGTAAATCATGGCATAAGTGGACATATGTCTATATTATTTAAATATCAATTAAATAGATCTTGACTAATTTCAAAACACAAGTAAGCTACAGAATTTTTAAAAAGCTATTCATATAATGAATGCAATATTATTGACCGTGGAAACTTGTAAACTCTATAGTCTGTCAGTATAGCTTCACATATATTTGTTAGTTACAAGGTTACCTGTCATTTTCTTATATAAAATATAATCAGTTATTGTCATTTATTTGGATAATTCTTTGCCTACTTCATGCATAGTACCACAACCAATGAAGTACAAAGCTTACTGAAGCACATTTGGTAGATGTGCTTTTATACTCAAAGTAGAATTTTTTTTTTTTCATTTTGAAGACTAACATTTTCAATGAATTATTAAATCAGCTTCATTTTAATAATATAATCCAATACTTTTTTTCTTTTTTTACTTCTAAAATTACACAACAAATGTCATGGTCCGATGTTATAGATATGTTACACAAGGATGAATCATTAAGTTGTGTTGAAAAATGAACATACTCTGTAAAAAAAAAAAAAATGTTTTGTTTTTTTTTCATAATTAAGCTACAGGTGTCTTGATGTAACTACAAATAGAAAATGATTTATTTTTGATAATTACTTTTTTTTAAATACAATTAAATAAAAAAAATTTTAAAACAATATTTGCTGGGATAATATTTTCATGCTTTTTTTTTTTATTGCAATATATTCACTTTGTCACTTCATTAGTTGATTGTACCTCAGAGCAAAACCTTTATTTTATTTCTTAATTTCTTTGCATTGAATTATTACTTTGTAGGAAAATTAATATTCACTGCTTTTTTTACTGCCTTTAGATCTAATAAAATAAACATCATTTTTATAATGCTTTCCATTTCGACTAGAATACTTGGCTGTTATACTGTGAATGTTTCAGCTCTTATCATTTTTGAACCAAAACTTTTATTCAATCCACAGAAGTAGATTGTTCCCATTCTGCTTTTCATGTTTAGGAAAGATCTCTTATCAGTTTATTATCTTTTGTATCACTTGTCTGGTTCTTTTTTTTTTTTTTTTTTTTTTTTTAAGCGTATCACACCAAGCAAGGCTGGAGGCCACTATCACACAAGGGGTTAAAGAAGGGTTGGAGGAAGAGCAGATAGGAGTGGTAAAGGAGAGGATGTGGTGAAAGAGAAAGACAGTGGGTCGATCAAGGCAAGGTGGTTACAGGAGATTTGGAGCGAGAGCAGATAGGAATGAAAAATGAAAGGATGTGGAGAAGGGAAGTGGATAGATAGATCAAGGCAACTGGAGATGTCGATTGACGCTACACTTAAACCGTTGGAGATTGTATTTGTCAGGGAAACAGTAATAGGGAAGGGAGTTCCATAGGCGAGATGTGCAAGACATGAAGCTATTGGAGTAGAAGAGACGTCTACATCTAACAGTTTCCACGGGGTAGGAGTGGGAGCGGGATGCCAGCCTCGTGGGGCGTTTAAATTCACGAGGCCTGGGGACAAGCGAAAGCAGCTCCTCGGAGCAATTACCGTGAAAGTACTTGTAAAAAAGGCAGAGCAAGGCAACATCGCATCTGTGAGAGAGCGACTGCAGACAAGATGACAGATCAGAGCCAATCACGTTGCCTATCCGTCTCTGGATCTTATCAAGAACCCTGAGGCAAACAGCAGGGGCCCCAGACCATATATGGCAGCAATACACCATGCAAGGGCGAATGGTCGATTTATAGATTTGGAGGATCGATTCCGGGGAGAAAAATTTCCTGGCTCGGCACAGAGAACCAACTTTCCTTGCGGTGGATGATGCAACTGACTCGATGTATTTGTTCCATCTCAGATCAGCAGACAGCATGAGACCAAGCAGCCGCAGAGAGGAGCTCTCGAGAAGTTGGTCTTCAGACATTCTAATGGGATGTAGGGATGGATCCTTGTGGTGGTTAATAGAGAGCAGTTTTGTTTTAGAGGCGTTAAAGTTAACCATCCATTTCTCACCCCAGTTCACAACCGATTGGAGGTCCTTTTCAATTTGAGCTGCCAGGTTAACTTTGTCCACCTCACTAGATTTGTGTTTGAGGCAGGAGTAAATAGTGGTGTCGTCAGCGTAGATGCCAACTTGGGCGTCTATGGCGTCATTTATAAATATGAGGAACAGAATAGGGCCTAGGATGGAGCCTTGAGGAACACCTGCGTTAGTGGGATAGGAGCTGGAGATGAATCCACTGAGAACAACCTTAAAATCCCGGTTTGACAGGAATGATTGTATTAGGTCAAACAATCGACCTGTGATACCATAACCCTGGAGCTTGCGAAGAAGGCCGGCATGCCAAACTCTATCGAATGCTTTGGAGATGTCAAGGACCACGGCACGAGCTTCACCGTTATTATGGATAGCTTGGTAGACAAATTCAGTGATGGCCGTAAGCACATTGGCAGTAGATCGGGCAAAGCGGAAACCATACTGCTTGTCTGAGAGCAGATCGTGGGATATCAGGTGATTAATCACTTCGGCGTTGATAATGTCCTCAAAGACTTTGCCGAAGAGGGGTAGGAGACTCATAGGACGGTAATTGGAAGGGTCGGAGGGGTCACCAGAGTTCTTAAAGACAGGAACAATGGTTGAGGACTTCCAGCAGTCAGGAAAACAGGACTCCTTGAGGCAGCAGTTGTACAATTTATAGAGGGCAGGCGCCAGTTCAGGAGCACATTTCTTCAGGACAATGGCTGGTATTCCGTCACCACCAGTAGCCTTGTGGTGATCTAAGTTAGAAATAATGCCCAATACTGACGACGGGGTTATGTGCAATCCGTCCAGGAGGGCCTCAGTTCTGGGAGGGAAATCGGGCAAGGGTACCCCGGAAGAATCTAGCATAGAATTGGAAGAAAACTTCCGAGCGAAGCATTCGGCCTTGTCGGCAGAAGTGGTCAGGACCTCAAACTGATTGTACAAGGGAGGAATGGAGGGTTTTTTATTGTTCAGAACGCTCTTGCAGAGGCGCCAATAATCTTTGGAGCCAAATTTGCGGGATGCAATACGTTCCTTCATCCGAGCAGCAAATAATGACTTGGCATCGTCGAGGATACGCTTACACTCATTTGAACTCACATACACACCAAAAGACACATTGACTACTGACTTAAAGCATCATTTAAAACATACCTGGTCCCATATCAGTTAATGTGGAAAACTCATATACTCTGATTCATTGGAAGAAACAGACAAGTAATGCAAAGGTAAATAAATTTGATGATTAATTTCTATTATGCAGAGAAAGTAGAATGAGATGTCCAAATTAAAAGACGTGTAATAATAATTCAACATCTCAGAAATTCCAACATAGATAATAAACATCATTTCTCTCAGGTCTTATTGATATAAAACAAGGAAAATCCCTTTCCTTATGTGATTTTTTTCCAGATCATGAATTTCGACTTAATTGGAATAACTTAATTCATATGAGACATTTACTTGTGCTAAATGAATATACAAGATGTAGATTTTTTTCATGTTACAGTTTTTGATTAATATGAAAGTATAGAAATATACTATATTTTTATTGTATGTTTCTGATATATTTATTGAAATACAATTGAGTGTAGTGTACAATCATTTTCTAAATAGCTTCTAGATAAAGGGGTGAATATTTGTAGTTATCTTAGTATCTAAAACTCAAGTATATTCACTATACTCTTTTATATTGTGTTGGCTTTAGAGTAACACTTTCCAGCTCACCCTTACTTCAAACTAATTTCTTTGGCCTGTGAATTTGAATTTCTTTGTGATGTGACTGACCTCTTAAAACATCCCAGCAGATTTCTAAATTGTTGATGATTCATTTCAATCAAATGATTATCAGACAAAGCAGAAAATAAACCTTTTCAACAGAATTAATGGAATTAAAACCTAGCTACAGATTATCTATGTTTAATCTGACAAGTACAATTGCGCAGTTCATGGGCTTTTCCCAATTTTCATACTCTCTAATGCGATGTTTACATTTTCACACTCTGTCTTGTAATAATAGGAAACTATTAATTTCTTTCTCTAATTTATAAGAATACAGTCTTGCTTGCAATAAAAAACATTGCTTGCCATTATTAATTACTTTTTGAACAGCAGTGTATTTTTCATTAACAGATGATAAATATTTGTGTGAGTTTATATATTTATTTATTTAGTGATGGGATGATACCAATATTTTTACAGATTTTAATACAATTCCCAATACTGTTTTAAATTTCCAATTCTGATACCTACAATGATTAAAATTCATTATTTTAAGACCCTACAGTTCATTTGGGAACCTTAATGAACAAAGTACATTTATTATAAAACATTTAGTAGAAAAATAAATACAAAAGCTTATGAAACAGTCAGATATCGTTTTTATTTAAAAAATTGGACAAATAATAAAGAGAACAATTTCTTTACGTAAATCACTTAAGTACCTAGCTAAAGTTGACATATTGCTTTACTTTGGTTATCATCAGAAATAGAAAACTTCCAAATTACACTTTGCTGCTTGGCATTGGATAAACTTGCCACACTTGGGATTTGAAAATAATAAACATCAGTTATTATTTAAATTTTTCACTGTTAGATAAAAAATGTTT